>VZTI01003705.1:672845-734819 GCA_013397865.1 Struthidea cinerea
GAAAGGAAAGGAAAGGAAAGGAAAGGAAAGGAAAGGAAAGGAAAGGAAAGGAAAGGAAAGGAAAGGAAAGGAAAGGAAAGGAAAGGAAAGGAAAGGAAAGGAAAGGAAAGGAAAGGAAAGGAAAGGAAAGGAAAGGAAAGGAAAGGAAAGGAAAGGAAAGGAAAGGAAAGGAAAGGAAAGGAAAGGAAAGGAAAGGAAAGGAAAGGAAAGGAAAGGAAAGGAAAGGAAAGGAAAGGAAAGGAAAGGAAAGGAAAGGAAAGGAAAGGAAAGGAAAGGAAAGGAAAGGAAAGGAAAGGAAAGGAAAGGAAAGGAAAGGAAAGGAAAGGAAAGGAAAGGAAAGGAAAGGAAAGGAAAGGAAAGGAAAGGAAAGGAAAGGAAAGGAAAGGAAAGGAAAGGAAAGGAAAGGAAAGGAAAGGAAAGGAAAGGAAAGGAAAGGAAAGGAAAGGAAAGGAAAGGAAAGGAAAGGAAAGGAAAGGAAAGGAAAGGAAAGGAAAGGAAAGGAAAGGAAAGGAAAGGAAAGGAAAGGAAAGGAAAGGAAAGGAAAGGAAAGGAAAGGAAAGGAAAGGAAAGGAAAGGAAAGGAAAGGAAAGGAAAGGAAAGGAAAGGAAAGGAAAGGAGAATTTTCATCAGAAAGAGCCTCAGTCGCCATTTTCACAACTTTCAGGTGAGATGCAAGGAGCAAGCCCCTGACATTATTTTCCCCAGGGCATCAGGTGCATTCCTCCTCAGCTCTGCTGTGGGAAACTAACCTGATCCCAGCAGCACAGCAGGAGGAGGTTCATGGACCCCACTTCTCTCTCATCTCCTCTCCAAGGCAGTCCAGCCTCCTCTGCTCTTAAGCACTGATTCCTCTGCTCCCTCACTAGCAGCTGCCTGCCTGGCAGCCTGAACTGGGGAGGCCATACTGATGTAGAGGTCAGGCAAAGAAGAATACAGAGAATTCTGCCTCCCTGCCTGCAAGGTTTCTCTCGAGTCAGGCAGCCAGAGAGCCAAAACCCTCCTTTCAATTCTCCCAAAAGGGACATGTTAGAAAATTCCTTCCCATGCAAAAGACATAATTATTTCTTTTTTCTATGTTATAAATCCTGTGAAGTAGGTTTTATTTTTTCTCTTTTTTCTATGTTATAAATCCTGTGAAGTAGGTTTTATTTTTTCTCTTCACAAGATCCACAATACCAAGAATACCACCATCACCAAGAAAAATTTATTAATGAGGTATTTTCTTTCCCTACAGTAGAAAAATAATTAATTCTTTCTGGCCCAATCAGTAGGAAAATGTCATTCAGTGTAAATAAGGTTGTCATTACTGCTTACTAAGAGATAGGATTTCTTTAGACACAAATATATTTAGTCTGTGAAAAGTTCATGAAAATTGAAATGTGATTCCATGAAACAGAAGTAGAGATATATTTTCATAGCCTTTTCCAGGACACCTAATTCTTATGCATGTCCTTCTCTGACAGATAGCTCTTTAATAATGACATCTTATTACCTGTGTTCATTCCTCTAGGTTTGGTTGGGTTTTTTTCCCTTTTGCCTACCCCACTCATTAATAAATGTCTTTCTACGTTTAGTTAGCATGCCAGTGTCAGCACAGCCAGGGAAAAGAAGCTGGATTGCCATCTGTGTGCTGCACTTACAGAGGAATCATTAACTAATTTCCAGCTGCAAATTTCTACCTACCAATAGTGTTCCATCCACAAGGAAATAAGATTGAATTTATGATTCCAGCCTGAATATCTGACAATAACAATGGTAAAACAAAATAACATTTTTGATACCAAGGAGTTCTGATGTATTCTTTGAAATATAAAAGCACTGTTCTGATTTAGGCTCTTTCAGGGCAGAGCTGATTGTTAAGCACAAAATGGAGAATTTGTTGGGTTTTCCCACTCCAGTCTTCCAGGTGCAAAAAAAAAAAAGCTGCTATATCATGAGTACTTACTTCTCTGCGACAGGATATTAACTGTCAGCCAAGCAGCCCATCAGATAGCTTGGCTTGCCATCTCTGGACCAGGAATTAAGATTCCTATGGCCCTTAGTCAGCATTGCTACCAGGGAAGGCAGAGAGAGCCCTCCCCATTGCCAAGACAGTAGCAGTGCTGGTGAGCTCGTCCCTGACAGAAGTCACTCTTTGCATATCTTCCACCCATCAGTCTGGGAATTAAGAGATAAGGAGCATTTCCGTACATAAATAACCTCTGAGCTGTCTTTGAAAATAGAGCTCTGCGTTTTTCAGTTTACCACTGGCGATGGCATTCCTGCTTATGCAAGACTTGCTCATCACAGCCCTGACTCAACCTTGCAAGAAGAATGAAGGCCACCCCCGACCCCTGTGCTGCCACGGTGACTGGATCTCCAGGGCAGAAACCTGCCCTGCTCCTCCCTTTCCCAGCAAAATGCAGAAAAGTCTGAATTTTCTGCCTTCCCCAGGGAGGTGGGGCTGCTCCCTGAGGAAGGGTAATTCCACCTGTGGGATCAGTTCCAGATCTGCCCATGCTGGCTGGCTGAAAAAAAATCTCCGCTCTCATCTGGCATATCACAGTTCCCCGTGGTGTCCTGTGAGTGTTTCCTTCTTCCGTTGGCTGACTGCAGACACCCTCCTCTGCTCCAGCCTGAAAAACACCTACTATTTAAGCTGCCTGCACCGACCTCACTCAGGAAGATCCTACACTGATGGTTTGGCCAGCAGATCGTATGGGGCTGTCACCAAAGCGAGCAGGACAAAAAAATGGCAGCCTGCTGTCCCCCTTGCAGCTGCCTGCACCTGTGATGTTCCCCCTGGGATGCTGGGGGAGCCCCGGGGTGCTCTGTGGAGCCAGGAGGGGATGGCTGGAGGGAGAAGCACAAGGCACTGTCTGCTGCAAATTTGAGCTTGCAGTGGTCACACTGTGGCAGCAAGGTGCAGACCCATGCTGGAAATGTAAGAAGACTTCTTGGCACAGAAGGTGCCAAACCCCTTTCCATAGCCCTCCCATAAAGGCTCTCTCCTTCCCCTGGTGCACATCCCCAGATTCCTTTTCTAGGTGTAGAGAGGCAAAAGCAAAGGAAGGATTCCAGCATGTTTTGTTTCAGTTAGCATATCCCGCTGCACGTGGAAAAATGCAGTGTACTTAGAGCACCATTCCACCTCCTCCTTATCACAGCCCTGTGGCACTTGCACAGACAACCAGCAAGAGACATCGGGGAAAAGGACCTAATCTGCAATTCTGCAAACTGGCTGAGGAGAATGGCCAGAGAGACACAGATATCTTATCTCTCTCTGATTTCCCCCTGGCTGTTTCCAGGATGTCACTCAGAGAGTAGCTGTTACCCCCAAAATTGCTGGAGGTCATATTCTGATCTCTGTTGTTTCTCATCTACACCCAGCTCTGCTGGCTGTGAGGCAGGTGGTCCCACACTGTGATGAGAGCAGCACAACAAAACCCCTCACACCCCTGACCAGGTCACACAGTCCTTTCCACTGCTTTGTGCACACAACTTCCTCCATATAAACCATTTTTATTTTTTAAATCTGTGGACAGATGTAATAATTTCTCTTGGTTTTTTTCCCCTGCTCTGCACTCTGGGCAAATGTGGGCTCTTCAGTTGCATCACACCCTCCAGGCATTCCACCAACTCACACTGTCCAAAGGTTTTCCTCTCATTGCTGTGACCTTCATTCCCCGAGACACACAGGTCTTGCCATGCCACCATAGGCCTTACCTTGCGTAAAGCAGGTGTGGACAAATGAAATGCTTTCTCTGCTTTTTCTCAGTCCCTTCTCAAGCCTCACTGAGCTACTCCAGGGCATCGGTTTTCTGTCCTCTCCCCTTCCCAGTCCATTCTGAAAGGTCATCTCTGTTTAGAAGCACCAACACACATAATAGAACCATAGAAACTGCTCAAAACACCCACATTCATTAAAAACTAGAGCTGATCTTAGGACAGTATATTGGGCCAAAGACAGATAACCGACCTTAAACATTATAGAAATCTTATAAAATATACTCATGTTCAAAGAAATCCCAAGAAAAATTCTTACATTGGGAAATATTAACCCTCCTGCTCTCCTGTGCTACTCCCAAAGAGAATTTTTTCCTGACCTAAAGAGGGTACTCTTTCCTCCCTGCCTCACTGTCACTCAGCCGTGTTGTCCCATGCCCTCTGCTATTCTTTGGGGAAGAAGATAGAGCAGCACTCTAACCCAGGTTTCTCCTGTTCAATTTCCATGTCCTAAGAGAGATACCTCAGTGAGGAACAAGAGAGGAAGCTCCCACTGGATGATGGTTTAGATCTTAATTTTATTGATGTGACTCTTTCAATCCATGGCAATGGAAGGATCAGAAGATAAACTACCACCTCAGTGGGTATTTTGTTTTCATGGCTGAAGGCACTCTGAGACCATGATTTTGGTGAGCAAGGGCAATTTCCAGTTCTATTCCAAACTAAAAATTATATAAATGACCATTATCTTATTCTCTGTAAAACAGGCCAAATTCAGGGCGCAAAACGCAGAAGCATTTATAATCTGAATTTAGACTCCACTTCTACAACTTGAAGGTGGAATCAATACTTCTCTACCTCTCCCACCCACTTCTCTAAAATCCTATGGCTTCAGTGAGTACTTCCAGCACAAAGTGAGGTAAATTTTAGGGCAGTATTGTTAAAAAGAAGAAAAAAAAATAGTGTTCTTCAAGTACTCCAGTAAGGCGTTCCCTTTCTTTCATGCAACACTCCTTGTCACAGATTTTTTCTCCGTATTTTCCATCCCACAGAACCCGGCATTCCCAACATAGCTGAGGAACTGGACTTGGCCATGCAGGCAAAGCTATAACTATGGTGTGTTCCCAGCTAAGAACAGAAACAACATTTAGGCTTTAAAGCAATCTTGTCAGAGAGGCAGATCAAATAATGATGGCTAACACAGCAACATCTCTGCCCACAAGAGACACAACACACAGCAAGTGTTTGTGAAAAGATCTCCCACTGACTCCCAGAGATATGCATCATCACAGCCAGAGCATGGGTGGGGTGAGAAGGACAAGCCACATGAGGGTAAATATGTACAAACGTGCTATCTATCTCTTACTACCACCAACAGCCAGGATAAAAGAGCTGGAATCATGGAGGAGGAGGAGGAGGCCGAAAAATCTTGGTGAGAAGGATAGAGAATTAGGGAGACAGCCAAGATGAGTGATGGATGCTTTTCACTGTTGTTCTGGACATTTTTGGCTGTAACCAAACAGTCTCCAGCCTGCATTGGGGCTTGCTGTTCTTTCACAGTCCCTGAAGGATTTTGATAGGAGGGCTTTTCCTGAATTTTCCGTCCTTCAAATCACACCAAGAGCACAAGTGGGCACACACACATCTCTGTCGCACCCCAGTATGGAAAGAATAAACATTTCAAACCACAGGCAGAGTGGGAAAGATACCAGAGGTCAATCAGCCAGGGAAACAGGTTGCAATGGAAAGATTAACTCATGAGTGGCGTGACACAGTGAAAGATCTTCATAACTTCCCCAGAAAGAATTTCATCACCTTCAATGGCAAAATATTCATGACACCACCATCCATTTTCCCACCAATGTACTCTGTTCCAGTTTTCTTGGGCCATTTTTCTCTACAGCCATCAATAAAAAGGCCCTGGAGGTGGCCATCTTCAGTAAATGGGTACCTTAGGACAGGATCTCACTGTGGACTTCTTCAGAAGGCCTGGTTTAGCTCTGCTCTTAATGAATCACTGGGAGTCACTGTCAGCAAATTTGATAGTGGAGTTCAGCCAACACTGAGCACTTTGGAAAATCCCAGCCCAAAACGCTCTCAGGTGTAAGGGATGGGCTGAGAGCAGATCAGGTGGCTCCTCCTGAAGAATCGTCTTCAGCCATGACATTGAGAGATACCACTGACCTCTGCCTTAGGAACTCAGGTCATTTGTCATATTTTTTCACATACTTGTGAACATCAGTTGCACCCACATGCCATGGCCATATTCACTGCATGGTACTGAGAGACATCAGAACAAAAATCTGAGGTTTCTGCTGTAGATTATGATTGGGAAAGTTTTGACAGTTTTTATGCTGACAAATATGGCATTCCACATCCAAAATCTTGAAAGTTCTCAGGGCCAAGAAATCTCCATGGAGAAGAAAACTAAGGACTTTTTGTTATTTTTATCCATTTCTAAGGAGGGATGCAGCATCCTAAATTTAGGTCCCCACTTGAAAACAAAATTCCTGATTCAAGTGGTTTCACAAACACATTCGCATAAGAAGTCCAGGGGGAAAAAAAAGTAATGCAGACCCACACTGGAAGCAGGAGATGGCCATTCCACGCCTTTGTTTTGCAATCTTTAATTGTGGCTAAAAGCAAAGCCAATTAAAGTAAACAGGAATCTGGAATCTGTTGTTGACACCAAGGCCTTGGAACAAGAATTTCAGCCAAAACTTTATACTGAATCAACATCTCAAGGCCTGTTTCAGTGAAAATAAATATATAAATAAATATTTTTAAAAAAAAAATTAAAGGAGGAAAAAGAAAAAAAGATTAAAAAAAGAGGAAGATTCTTAACACGCATGGCCAACTAGATTCAGTAAAGCAAACATGAAAGCGTGTCTCAAGTCACTCCCAGAAACAAATTCTGGAAACAAAGTTTCTCCATCTGTATCTAGGCTGGGTTGTCACAAGCCCGTCCCATAATCAAACTCTTGGTGGAGGCTTGAAATACAAGCTGCAGTTCTCTGTTTGAATCTACTTCTACTTCTGAACTGATCAAGATTAGGGCATTTTCAGATCACCTCTAACAAGTAATTCACATTCAGCATCCAAGCCCCCTCTATGCTTTAATCTGTTCCTTCTAACTTTAATCTAGTTAAAAACAAAGTTACTATGCCTATATGGATTTTTGTCTGAATTAACTAACTCGGGTAAGTCAATACAAGAGCAAGAAGCACTTCATGTAATCCTACCTCTGCTTTATCAAAGTATTTACATATGCTCCTGTCTTTAAGCTCAACTACAAGTGTATTTCTGTGCTTTCAGGAACTGAGACATACGGTTTTAATGACATGAAATCAGAGACTTCTTCCTATCTGAAATAGCACCTCTACCTTCCCCTGAGCATTAGAGTTTAAACAGTAAATGACTTTGATCTCAGCTACCCTTTATTTTGGTTGTGGAGTTGCAAAATGAAAACCCACATGACAAGGCTATGCCAAACAAATTAACACACCTCTCTGCCCGTCTCTGCCGAACCCCCAGCCTGTGAATATGAGACAGCGATTTAGAGTAGTCTAAGTTCTACTGAAATTTAAAATACATTAAATGGAATGGAATATCATGCACTTAGGCCTTTTATTAGTGTTTTGGTCCTTTACAAGGACATGTAGGGAGAAGAGGATGTGGGAGATACCTGAGAGTGTTTTCCAAAAGGAGAATTGGTGGAAAAGATCTGATGTTCTTTTCACATTCAGTGCTACCCAAAATAAAATAGAGCATAGTCTCATGTTCAGAAGGAGTAACAAAGTCAACTATGAAGGTAAAACTCCTAGAAATGATGTGTGAAATTGTGTTGAGGAGATGTCCCTCTGACTCTGCTTCTTATCAAGCTCCCTTCATTGTAGCAAGCTGGAGCATGATATGCTCCGCTCCTGGGTGTCCAACCCTGATGCACAGCCTGGCATTTCAAGTATAGGTTTTGCTAAGTACGTCAGGCATCGGGTAAATATTAACTGTCCAGCACACAAGCTGGAAGGTGGGCTAGAGTTTGGTCTTCAACACAGTGTGCTCCATGGCACCAGCGATTTTCTGTTGACTGTGTACAATGAACAGGACTGCCTCAACCACATCCATGGCCTTCTCTCACTCCCATCATCTCCCACTGACTGACAGCGGATCTCATGTCGACACAGAGCTGAAAAGAACTGAGGCTTTAGGTTTTTTCATTAGGGATTTTTTGTTTGTTTGTTTTCCTTTTTTGGCCAACTGAGTTTATGGCCAGATCAGTTCCCTGATCTGTATCACCATGCAGACCCACGAACATTAGTGTAAGCACAAAGGGAATGAGTGGCTCTGGGGAAAAGGGAACTCAAAGGACCCTTCCAGTAACTCTTTCCAGCAGATTTTTCAAGAGCTATGCCAGATTAAAGCAATGACTTAATCACAGCATTAAACAGTCAGCCTTTACTCAGGCAAATTTTCCCTTATCAAAGGACCGTTTATGTTAGTGGGAAAAATCCCTATTCTCAAAGGACTCTGGAAGTGCAGTGACAAGAGCAGAGCAAGTATTTATAAGAGTTATCCCAGAATTTGGTTTGTACTGAAAAATATGATAAAATTCATCTTGATTTAAGTTTAAAGGTCCCAGAGCTTTCACCTGTGTCCCTGTTTTACGCACCATTCTTAGAGCAAGAAATCTATCTTTCCCAGGTTTTCCCAGGGCTGCTATGTACTGGGCCCTCATGGAGAAAAGAGTCAGACCCAGAAAAATCTGTCACATGCTGCCGAACATCTGGGCTTCACTCTCGAAAAGGCTCCCAGCCCATCGAACACAAGGCCAACAGAAATGGGAAAGTGGCTTTTCCTTACACGCCCAGTGAAGGATTTTGTGCCATCCCTGACAAGCTCTGTGTGTGTAATCCCAGGGCAAGTGTGTGTCATGGGACAAGAGGCTGTTTATGCCCCAGGACCATACGCGCTGAACTCAACCAAGGGGAAACTTCCCCACAACAGAGGCAGCTTTTTTGTGGAAACAACAAAACAAAAGGGAGTGCTGGGGCTGGGTACCCCCTCAATTGGAGGAGTGGAGGGTGTTGTTTCCAGCAATCCACCTTCGTGTTCATATCTGTCTCATTTGCATGCGTTTGTTTAAGCTTTTTAATTAGCAGAAGGCCAGATCCTGATTACATACACACGCGGGTACTACTCAATTGATCCCGACGCTGGCCCATCTTGCTGACCTTACAAACCATCTACCAACACCTTTCATTCAGCCCAGAGACTGAAGACACGTATCAGGCACATCAGAGAGTGAAGGGAGGGAGAGCAGCAGGAGTGGTTCACCAAGGAGATAACAACAGCTCTCCTCCGTCTCTCTGCACCACTGTGGGATGGGATGGGGCTGGGCATGACCTGGCAAGTCTTGCTGATTTGCTTCATCCCACAGATTACCCAGCAGCCCGGCATCGGTGCAGTCCCACTGCCGATCACATGATAGCAGCCAGCATAAATGCACTTAAATTGCTCAAGAGCCGTATGCAGCCCAAGAGCCCCCATGGGTATAAAGTATCTCGCTTTCCCATGCTGCGAGATCAGAATCAGGCGCAGCATTGGGTTAGGGAGCGGCAATAGTTGTTCCATAATTAACTTTGAAACCGGGTTCTCATTAGACCTTGCTTTTCATAAACACCCTTCCCTCCACACATGCCTAATTTCCTACTACTCGTCATGGAGGTTAATAGGGACTGAAGTCAGTCGTAAAACTCCCATGGGTTCCACTAATGTAGATTCACACCCACATAAGAGAGGGCAGTGAACTGGGTGCATCTCTTTAACTATCTTTTTTTTCCTAGATATATGCACAGCACCTTGCAGTGTGAAGAGCAAGCTGGGCTGCTGCTGCCAATGAATGTTAAATACGTGTCACGGCGACGCTCTGAAAGGGCAGGATATTATATCACCCTCCGCATTGTGCAGAGTGTTTGCTCAGTGTCAGCTCTATTCAAAACTACTGTCACATCTCTCTTGGATTTTTTTTTTATTGTCACTCAGTGCTGTTGTTCCTGGGGCATATGCATGCTCTCTCATTCATTCATGGTGCCCTGTATCTGCAAAACAATAAATGTGGGCAGGTGTCTTGTCCCATACAGAACAGAACTCTTCTTACATGTCAGGATCAGGCCCATCTTATCTTGCTCTGAAATGGGAGTTTTGCCAAAGCAAAAAGACAGGGAAGGACAGATGCAGCTAAAGCAGAGGAGAAATGGGGGTAGGACACAGAGTGGAGCTCCTCTCCAGGGAGATAACTCCAGCTCCATTTCCTTTTGGGGTGCAGGATTCATGTCACCATTGAAGAAAGGATGGGCACTTCATTTGTCACCTGAGTATCTGAACTGGATGGATCTTAGCCCCTTGTTGCAATAGGATGTTCTTCTCCATGTGGTGCCTGTTCCTCCCGTCTGCCTGGGGAACCTCCTACAACCCATCTGGTTTACCCCAGATGTCTAAAATCAACCTGCTCAACGTTAGGCAAGCTGCATCCCACCCCTGGTGCCTGCCCAGTGGCAGGGTGCTACCCACAGGCAGGGAGGAGCGGGAGTCAAGGAGATCACAGTTATGCTCCCAGTGCCTCTCCCCCTCCACCCCAGCCAGCAAATCCACACCCTGCTCACCAAGGGGGAGATTATATTTTTGAGCCTCTTGAAAATTAATTAACCTTCCACAAACTGAGCAAGTTTTACCTGAGAGATGGCTTCTTAGCTGATTTCCAGCCTAAGAACTAGTGAAGGGGGTCAAAAAACAGTTTGAGAGCTCAACACAAAGCAGAAATGTGCTCATGAATGGAAAGGGCTATCCAAGGCCACATTTCCAAGTCCTTTGGTCACTCATCTCATGGTCCCAGAAGAGAAAAGGACTTTGCCTCACTGCAGTCATCCATGATGTCTCTCCACTCACTAGGTTTTGGGACTTTCAGTTGGTAACATCTTTCATTTTCCCATCTTGTGAGGAACCTTTCTCCTGCTCCACATCTGCTGTTCTCCACCTTAGCCCCTCTCCTCCCCCGCTGCCTCCTGCCCGTCAGCCTGAAAACCAACCACAAAAATGCAAGGAAATTTTCTTCAGCTAGGTGGTGATGAGCAGCACAGCCAAGCAAATACCTGGCTGTGGAGGGAGAAATGCAATTGGAGAGAGGCTTCCCCATTCCTCCTGCCAAACGAGCAAAAGGCAAAATTCGAAAGCAAGCTCAGAGCAATTAAGTCCTCTGGTCAGTTTCAGCAGCTGTCAACAACTGGGGAAGGCATCATCCCAACTGGGGACATGGCAGAAGTGAAAGAGCCCTTTTGGCCAGCAGTCCAATGTGTAGAGGAAGGATGATCTCCTCAACAAAACGATGTACTCAACAAGGACAGAGAAGAAAAAAAACAGAGGTGAAATGACATGCCCCAGGCCCTATGGAGAGCAAGTGGCAGAGCCCAGCAAAGCACCAGGAGCTGCTGTGCAGTCACTTCAAGCCTCCCTGACACCCTCCAGGAAGTCAGCTGAGGAATCACCAGGAGTGCTGCTCCTGCAGACCTTGGGGGCTTCTTGACCCAAAGGCCCCAGGCCCGGTATCCAACATCACTGTGGGATGTTGCAGCAGCCATGAGCAGGTGTGTTTCTACTGGGCACAGTGAAATTTCTGCCTCCCAGGACATCTCCAAATTATTCAGTAAAGCAAGGATGGCAGAACTCTTTGCACTTACAAGGAAATAACTGTGGTATTTGACTTTTGATGAGAACAATTGCTTGGCAAGAACAGATTCCCCTTTTTTGCTGAACCTGACCTAAGGGGGTTCATTAGCTGTGCTCCACAGGTCAGCCCAGGACCTTTTGGAGAGCTGATGGACTTGGACAGCATGTATGTGAGGATTCCTTTGGACCAGGAATCTCCAGCTGGGAGGTAGACCCATGGCCAGCTGTCTGCCAGCCCCTGCCAGCTCTCACCTGCCTTGGCAGCAAAGCCTGCCATGAAATGCCACAATTTCCAGCCAGTATCACACCCAAAGGGCCATCAGAACTAGTCAGGGCAAGTCAGAACAACCCTAAGGCTGTTTGATGGCGTGTTTGCCGAGTCCCTCCACAGTGCAGAGGCACAAGAAGGCAGAGGGGTGGTTTAAAGCATCCCTGTAGTGGGCTAACTCTGGACTGTGGCACTAGGGTGTGTGCACACTTGTATGTGTGTGTGTGAGTGAGTGTATCAATGTGAAATATGGCTGATACATGTGAATGAGTTCAGCGCCAACATTACAGCTTTGGGGGAGTCAATCCAACATTGTTACTCATCTAATTCCAAAGAGCAGTTATTCCTTTTAGTCTAAGTTTTATTTTTATTTCAAATGTGATGTGGTTACAAACTCATTCCCTTGTATAATTTTGCTTTCCAAGTTAATTACAAGATGTTCTAATTAATTATATTTAATGATTAACGTACAAACTCACAAGGAATGAACATAGCTTAGAGAACATTTGCTCTCAAAAGATATGTCTAGACTAGTTTGGTTTATCAGGAAAAGGTTGAAAAAATTAAAATGAGAGAGAGCCAGGGAAAGAGAGGGAGAGAGCAAAAATACACTGTGGAAGAAAAAATAACAATAAAAAAAGAAATCAAATTATGTCCAAACAAGAGCATATTTTTCTTTGGAGTTCAAACACCACCTTTAACCATCTCCCCACCCAGGATCTGATTACTTTTAATGGGACTCTGCTTGTGATTTAAGTTGTTGTTCATTTGTACAGTAATTAAGTTGAGTTGAGTTGGTGTCTATTACATCATGGTTTATATTATGAATTCACACTGCAATTATGTGCATGTGTGCAAGGGTAAGTGAGCAGAAAAAGGACCTTCTAGTTAAGATCACAACCGATAACTCCAGCAGGCTGGGCTTAGCTAAGCTCTGCCACTGTCTTCTTCTTCTCCAGCCTTAACCACGTCACCTCCAGATACCCAAATGACACATACAGGAGTGGGGACTTTGCCTCCAGACATCCTAGTAACACATGCACCAGAGAGAAATGCCCATGAGGAAGCAGGATCCTGAGAAGAGGCTGTGAGGCTGATCCTTCACCCCTCGGGCCAGATGACTGCTGACACCTGAGCACTCATCACTGAGCAGCCACGTGTGTAAGCCCAGCAGGACCATGGTTTTGAACAGGGTCTCTCCACTGCCACAGGAATCAGGGGTTATAACGTGATTTATCCAGCCAGTGACAAAGAATACACACACACATCTATTACACACACCCTGTTTGTGACACACACACACCACCTGTGCATGTATAATAGACACCTAATTTCTAATGCAAGAAACTTAGATTTCATATAGGCAGAAGTTTGAGTGGATTAAGTCAAAATAAGTTCCAAGTCAGAATTTAAAAGCTTCTTTTTTTTTTTTTCCTTTTCTAGTACTTTTCCCCATTCAGCAAATTACCAGTGGGCTGAGAAACTCCCCTAAAGGTTAACATCAAGATGATTGCAGCAAAGGTTTTCGAGCAGAGACCTCCAGCTTGAAGCATGTGGGTACTCTGTTGTGTTCAGTGCTTGTGGTGTCACGTTGCTTGGTGAGCTGGCTAGGGACAAGGACACCCCTCCACGAGGTGCTGCACACGGGCTCCATTGTTCACCCAGGAAGCTGAGCGCTCGTGGCAAGGGGTAGAGATATACCAGCTTTCATTTTGTGCTGTGAGAATGGGCCAGTGTCATCTCCCCAGATTTATTCTCACCAGCACCACTGAGGTCTTATTACAACCTTCCATCCAATATTGCACTGGAGCAGATTGGAGGGAGTGAATAATCTTGTTTCACCAAGTTATGACAGAGGCATCAAACTCTCCTGACAAGAGCCTGAAGGAAAACACCAGAACACCTTGTTTGAGCTAAAAAACTCACTTCCATTCTAGTATTAAATAACCCTGACTTGCTACTCTCATTGTCCACCTTCATGACTTTTATACTGTTTTATCCAGGAAGCGTCCACAAGTGAATTATGATTGTACAAGAAAACAGCAGCAGCAGAAAAGGGCAATGAGGAATCTGGTCCCTTTTGGGATTTCTGGAAATGAAGTCATGCACAGCAGATCCACAGGAAGGAACTGGTTAATATTTGGAAAAATCAAGCACCAGTTTTACCCCCTTTTCTTTTTCAGCACTAGGTTCCCATCTATGCTCCCAAGTCCCTATTCAGCATCTCAGGCTACATTCTTGGAAGCATTTAACTTCATCTATTCTAGTAAATAAGACATGCATGGGACTGTTCTCTGGCCCAGAGGCCAATTGGCACAGACCAGTTTGCGTCCGCGCTGATAAGCGTCTTTCCTTCCAAAACAGGGGGGCTGCATCTGAACCGCCTGTGGTGATGCTCCTTGGCCCAGGCTGTCCCTGGACCATGCCCAGGCATTGTCTGGGAGAGTGCTAGTTGGAACAGGAAAAAACCTTCACCAGGGACCATGCTAAAGGTTGGATAGTCTGGGAGATCATGTGCCAGCACCTGGGCTTGAGCCCTGGCCCTGTGTAGTTTATCAACACAGCCATAGACTTAGGTGCATAAGTGTAATTATATAGGGACCTGATTCTCGTGGATGTCCCCGTAGAATCCACCGCAAAACAGGTTTCAAAGCAGTCTGCCTGCACATGGTCAGGACCTTGCCTAAATTAACCAATGGAGAACACCAAGGGGAAAAGAGAAAAAATTAAATGTTTTAAATCCTGTCTCCCGATGGGATACAGGTACCATATTCTGGACAGCAAGAGAATATCTCCTTTCCCAGAGAATTCATGGCCCTGAGCCCCCTCCTGGAGTTAAGCAAAGATTTTTCTCTGAGAAACCAAAGGAAAGGACATGCATTTTCCTCTTCCTCATCTCTTTTATCCTTCTTCTGAAGGACCTCACAGTACATGTATAAGTACTGGGTGAGCTCAGTCCTTCTGAAAGGATTTGAACTGTCTTTCCAGGGCAGTGCATGAAAAAAAGTGGAAGGAGGAAGTTCTGGGAAGCTGAAGGAAGAGAACAAATAGAAAGTGCTGAGAGACACTAGCCAGGAGGGGTTGTTATTGACATGTAAGATTTTATTATTAATTAATTAGGAGAAGGAGGGAGAAAAAAATAAAAAGAAATAAAGATTGGAAGAGAATCTAAAATACTGTAGTAAAACAAAAATTTGCTTTACTGTTAATCCCACTGAAGTCTCTAGCCTGGTGTTGTCTCAGCAGAACATATTCTGTGAGCAACTTGGGAAGTAATTTGAGCGTCTCTGAAGTCTTTCATTGGCTCATCCAGTATTAAATCATCTGGCAATGAGGAAAAGTGTTTAAAGTTAACTTCCATACAGAGAAAATTCCCCTGGAAAACTCTTGTCATTCAGCCCGGTTTACCCAAAGTCTGGTAGCATTGATTAGACTGGGGCTGGGTTTGAAATGTTTTATATGTTTTCATTTCTTCTGTTAAAAAAAAAAATGCAATTAAACAAGAGTGCTGCAAACTTCTATGGACTTAGCCACTTAGTGGAAAACTTAGGCAGCAAATGTTTGAGTCGGTGGGGAGGACGCTGGTGTGAGGATTGTGATGTGCTTGTCTGTCATCCCTGGACAATGAAACTGCTATTGCAGCTTCTCTAGGACACTGGGGATTAAAAGCCCTGTGTAGGTGACACTGCAGACCCAGGGAAGCAAGAAGCATCCCTTCTTGCTACTGCCTGCTAACCAAGGGCTTTGCAACTCAGAGCTGGTGCTAAAAGTATCCTGGTATTCCCACTCGGGGGTGGTGTAGCAGGACCCCCCACCTCCAATTCCACACATGGGGATTTTGCATCCACACTGGTCTTTTCTTCTCTACTTTCTAAATGCCAGTGAGGTAGTGAAGCCTTTGATGTTCCCAGGAGTCCTGCTTCAGTGCCTTTCTCTGTGCACCCTCCCACCAGCACCCAGCCAACCCAAGGAGATCCTCATCTGCCGGCAGTGTGGTGTGTCCTCCCAAAGGGCCAGCGCCGTGTCTCCACACACCCACCTGGTCCTACCTGGTCCCCTAGGTGGCTTGACACCTGCCACTTGCTCCCAGCTGCCTCCATCTACTTTAACCCAGGTTGCCTCAGCTTTTTTCCCTTGTTTCCAACCCAATTCCCCATTCTCACTAGCTACGCTGACAGTCGTGCTCATCTCTTCCTACCCGCAGGCTTGGGAAGCTGAAACACCCCGTCAAGTAACACACCTAGTTAACTGTGTAATGCTGTACCTATGGGGCAATTCCATCCCAGCACCTGCAGGGATCCTGATTACACCCTAAAACATGATATTTCAATTTCATTATCTGATTGGGCATCAGCAACGAGCACCACTAATGAGTATATTAGTCAGTTCCTTTATTAAACTAGCGGCAGCATTTGATGCAATGACCTCCTGATGTAGCTCTTTGATGCCATGTGATTTGATTTTTATTTCTTCTTTTTTTTTCCTTTTAATTGAGAAAGATACAGCAAAGCAAATAAAAAAACTTTGAGGAGCAGAATTAGCACATTGGCGAAGCAGGCAAATACATGTTCAGCAAGGAGAATAAATTTTATTGTAACTGCAGAAGAGGCAAGTGGCGAGCTCTAGCTAGCTAACATTTGAATATAACCATTCATTACTCCTGCCATTATTATTATGAATTTGTTGTTGTTATTCTATTACACAGCCAGTCCTGAGGACTGGTTTTGCCATCTGTAACCTGGCGATCTTTCACCCTTAGCAATTGTTGTTTGGCCATGTTACCACAGGGCTCTTGTGCAAGAGGCTGCACAAGCCCTGAACAAAAAGGGGATACCAGCCCCAGGGCATTTCCAGTGTAAGTGACAGATAGGTGACAACAGGCAGGTGCTAATGGACAGTGGAGAATGAGGAAACAGGGTCACACACATGGCTGAATCCAGGATGAAGTTTTGGAGCAAGCTTCAGGTTCAGCCAGCTACCGATTCCATCAGTGAAGCATTGCATTCAGGCACTTAAATTCCTATGTCCTGGCCAAAGTCCAGCCTGGGGAATAATACAGAACATCCTACCAAAACTCCCATTATTGTTTTCACTAGAGAAATCATCACACTTTTTCTTCCAAGAAACTCTGATACCACAGTCGCAGCCCTGGATGACTCCTGCAACCCTTTCCAAACATGACTGCATTTTCACAGATTTCATCTCAGGTCCAGTTCTAACCTGATATTTAATCATGAGAGTGTTCAGAGCTCCTTCGGATAATTAGTGAAGGTATTAAGCCATCCCAAACTGAAGTATCAGGTGCTTTGCACCCAGGCAAATGCCTTGCTTGGGCTTACATAAGAAGCATTTGCACTGGCCATAGATCATTTGTGGCCCTGCTCTGGCATGCTGTCACATGGAATACCATCACACCATCCACCTGGCTTTGGGAGTTTGAGTCCAGCTCACTCAGGCTGTTGGAAGTAAGACAGGAAGTACACAGGAGATTTTAACAGAATTATTTCTGCAGTCATTTTTGTTCAGGAATCCAAGGACCAAAAAAAAATCCGAGGACATGAGGACAGAAAAATTATCTCTATGGTGTAGTAAGGGTTGGAAGGCCCAACCTGCCTACTTCCTACATGATCTTGTTTCCAACAGGTTAAAATATTACTGCCACTGTGCCAGGAATGTAGTCTAAACCTAATAGTCATGTGCCACCAAGCTGTTGTCTTCTTCCCCATCAGTAGTAAACTTGCTCCCCCCCTGCCTTGGAGGATGTGCCTGCACTGGCCCTACTTACAGCAACCAGAAGTGGGTTTCTGCTGGGTCCAGAGGGCTGATTCAGATTTCTCTTCAAGGGAAACAGGGCCCTACATCAAGGTTCAGGATCAAAATCCTGCCCAGAAATAATGCCAAATCCTCAGCAACTCAAGCAATACTTCCATTACTTCCCTTAACCAGGACTGGCAAGTGAGCCCTTCACTGCCCATCTTCATGGTAGCTGGGAACTGGGAATTTTTGGGGGATACTTACAGAAGACCAAACAGGAGCAGGGGACCCCTTTCCTCCCACTATGCTGGAGTAGCTCAGCCAAACTGGGCCCTGTTGTGTCTTTTTAAGCAGACCCTCTGCCGCAAATCCTGCAGCCAAGCTCTGTGTCCACACATCCCTGGCAAGCCTCCCAGCACACCTGGGTCTGTAATGGGCCTGCCTCCATCTGACTGCCCATCCTGCTGCCTCCTTAATTATAACCCCTTTATTTTATCTAGCCCCAATTGTAGCAGTTGGTGAGTCACCAGGCTCCATAACAAGACGATCAGGACACATTTCATATTACACTGCAGTTTTCATTCCAGGGCGTGGGCTGAAGGCGTTGTTTATTTATTTTAATTTGGTTTGGTTTGGGGTTTTCTCACAGGTGATGGAGTACAGAGATTTAAACAGGGGGTAGAAGGGTGGAAGGGGTAAAAAATAAAAACAACCTCAATCCATCTGGATCAATTAAACCTTGTTGAAAAGTTTTCAACCTCAGGGTTGCCTGAGGTAGGTCTAATAGTCACACTCTTTGGCATTTAATGAAAATGCTAATGATTTCTCCTTTGGAATATATTTTCACTTCTAGTTTGAACAAGATGCATCTCTCCTCCAATCAATTCCACAAGCTCTTAATTTTTTTCCTCCCCATCTATGCGCGTGCCCCTTCAGGGCAAATTAAGAAATTATTGCCTCTATCCAAAAAGTAGCTGAAATGTGCAGCCTTATGCTTCACGTCACAGGGGTGGGGAAGAAAAAAATCTTTACATGGGAGCAACAATCCCGTTTGTGTCTGACTTGTGTAGGAAAAATATGGCGTCAAACCTTTCTCAACCTGGTTCTCCAGGGAAAGCTGCAGGCACAGGTCTCAGCCTGTGAAAATCAACACTGATCCAACAGAGCTGCCTTTGGATTGAAGACCTCACCTACAAGGTTCAATTTTCTTGTTAGTAGTCCATTGTAGTGAGAATAAGAGTGAGCAAATAAAGAGAGGGGTGTTTAAATACAGGACAAGACTTTTCTCCCCCAGTTTCTAAGGGATCGGCATGGAGATGAGTGCTTCAGGTCATCTATAGACTCTGGTGAGCGACAGGTTTGGCCCCATCCCAAACTAGAAACTGAAATTTTTAATGGCTGAAATATGATGGCTGAAACAAAGGCATCGAGTGGAAGAATTGCCACAAGTCAAATCCACTCAGAATTTGCAAAGGAAATTCAAACAAATCACAAAAGTTTCCAGTAAAGGATGGGAATGCTGAACACAGGCTTAGAGGCGTAAAGGCTAATGGAAAAGAGGGATGGGAGTATGAAGTGTTTTCTTGAAATTGCCGTCGGCTCAAGGGAAAACTAAACAATCTCCCTGCAGAGGTCTGACAGAAGGCACAAAGAATCATTAGTTTTGCCTAAACTAGCATATTAAACAAGTCCAGGACATGTGATTGCCCTGCTCTTAGCTGTGTCCCTAGCAAGTTTTGTCCGGTGGCACCTGATATGCTGAGGGGTGGTTGAGAAGATATCATGTGCATTATTCCCAGTACACAGTACCCATGGGACAACTCTTTTTTGGTGGGACGTTGGATTTTAAAGTGTAAGTGTACCGTCTCAAGCCATGACCTGCCATGATTTTTGGGATCAGGGAATAAAGCCTGGACCATTTTGTTTACTTGTCTAAACATAGACACAAAATCTGACTATGAATAATTTTAAAAGGTCTTCAGAGTCCTAAGCTGAAGGAGTTAAACCAGAAGATGTGGGCTGGCATCAGCAATACGTCAGATTATGGAACACATTAAGCAATAAAGAATAATTAAAGGCATGGATGCAAATAAAAATTGCAATGAAACACATGTTTTAGAAAAGATAGATCACTCTGAACGGACCTGACAATTTGCTTTGGTAGATCACTGATTTTCTAATGAAGGAAATGTAGTAGATCTAATCTCTCTGGACTTCAGTAAAACCTTTGATATGGTACCTCATGAGAAATTATTAAGTGGTAGAATATGGAGATCAGGAGAGGAATTTTATGATGGAAAGGGGAGTCACTACATAGGAAATTACAACAGGTGGTGTTGAGAGAAGATGTACTGAGCTGGAAGGAAGTTATGACTGCAGTGCTTCAGAGATCATTTTGGGGACTGAATTTATTTTTGAAAAGTGGGATGCATGGATCACAGAATCGTAGAATCATTTAGTTTGGAAAAGACCTGTAAGATCACTGAGTCCAACGATAAACCCAGCACTGCCAAGGCCACCACTAACCTGTATCCCTACACACCACATCTACATGTTTTCTAAATTCCTCCAGGAATGGTGACTCCTGGCCAACATGTTCAAGTGCTGAAGACGCTGGTGAAGGCATTTTTCCTCATATTCAATCTAAACCTTCGTTGTCATGACTTGAGGCCATTTCCTCTTGTCACTTGTTATTTAGGAGAAAAATCAACCCCCACCTCACTACAGCCTCCTTCCAGGTAGTTGTAGAGGGCAATAAGGTCCCCCTAATGGTCCTTTTTTCCAGGCTAAACAACCCCAGTTCCCTCAGCTGCTCCTTATGTGACTTTCTCTCTGGACCCTTCACCAGCTTCTTTTCCCTTCTCTGGACATGCTCCAGTGCCACAAAATCTTTCGTTATACAACTATAGATTAGTTTATCTTGGAAGACACCTTCAAAGTTCATCTAATCCAGGAGCCCAAAACTGAACACAGGACTTGAGGTGTGTCCTCATCAGTGAGGAGTTCAGAGGGACGATCACTCCCCTGGTCCTGCTGCCCACACTATTTTTGATCCAAGCCATGACACCATTGGCCTTCTTGGCCACCTGGGCACAGCTGGCTCATCCAGCTGTCAACCAACACCTCCAGGTCCTGTTCAGACACTCTTCCACAAGCCTGTAGCACTGCAAGGGGTTGTTATGACCCAAGGGCAGGACCCACTATATTGCCTTATTGAACCTTATCCAACTGTCTCTCAGCCCATGGATCCAGCCTGTCCAGATCCCTCTGCAGAGCCTTCTCATCCACCAGCTGATCAACACTCCCTCCCCACTTAGTGTCATCTGTGAACTTACTGAGGATGCACTCAATCCCCTCAGGAAGATCACTGATACGGTATTAAACAGAATTGGATCAAGCTATAAAAGTGAGCATGTGACATGGCTACCAAAAATGTGCCTCATAAAGTATTTCCCACAAAGAGAGGAGAGTTTCTGTCTTGTTCTGCACAAAGCACACGGAGGACAACCTCCAAAGCAACAAAACAGATCCTAGTTACCTGTATTTAGGAGAGATGAACTCAGAGTACAAAGCTAAAGTGCTGAGATGTGTCAGAAAAAGAAGATACATCTTAGTTTGTTTAGCTGAATAAAGCAAGAACTGGCATAACAGTGCTGATTAATATATAAATACATCGGGAAAGCAAATAAGGAGAAAAAGAAGATCTGTTTAAATTAAAAAATAGCATGGGCCCAACAAATGGCATAAACACAGGCTGGTGAAAGACCTGAACAACTTCCAGTTCGTGCAGTGAGAGCAAAAACATACCAAAAAGAAAGTTCCTTCCCCATGAACCATTTTCAGATCATGGAAGACTTTAACAGAGAGAAGAGATACAACTTAGAGAATCAAGAATCAGTTTTACGTGTCTGTATATGAGAAAGAACAAGTAAACTTCTTGAAGACAGAAAAACCTGTCTGGTATGCTACACCAAAAACTGTCTGGTTGTCCTTTTAGCACCTGGTACTTCCTTTTTCTCACCAGGCTGCTGGTGTTTCACTTGTAACAATAAACTAATTGAATAGCGCATTGACAGATTTGCATGCCACAGTCCTCCTGCTTCTGATTTCTTTGTTGCGTTTGTGTACATCTAAGACCAGAAAAAAGAAAAGGAAAAAAACCCAACAACAACTAGCAGGAGAAACAAAGCAAGCACACATGCACACAGCACTTCCAAACTGGTCTTGAGAGCAAACAACAGTAGGAAGGGATAACTGCCACTCTCAGGGCTCTCAGATGATCAGGTCAGCCAGGCAGACACAAGGAAAGGGGATTTTGAGAAACAAATAATACCTGTGCCTGAAATGGGAGCTTTGCTGTAAAGAGAAAAGAAACATATGCTTTTCAGCTGGAGTGGATTTCTTATGTTGCTCAGAAGTGACTGGCTCATCCTCAGTGTAAAGGACCGGTGTTGTATTAACTGTTCTGTATCAGTTTCCCTCTCAAGTCCCCTGCGTGAGCTGCCGGGTTATTTCATTTCTGACAGGCAGCACAAACAGGAGCCTGGGGTAACTCAAGTCCCTGCTAGTGCTGAGCAGACATCCATCTGTGCTTCCTGGGATGCATATCTATACCCTGTCAGGGCTGGATTGTCAGGAGCTGGGACAAGTGGTGACAGTGGACTGACAAATGCAAGGCCCTGGTGTTCACAGGGTACCACATCAGCTGGAGGTTCTTGATAGGATCCCTGATGTCCTGCCCCTTCTTCTCTGTGAGCTGACCTTGTCCAAAAGGGAACAACGCAGTCTCAGGATCCTTCTCATCGAGAGCAGAAAGTCACCTCGGAGCGCGTGGGCCTCAGGAAGCTCTGTGAGAAGCCTGATTGTCACAGCACAGGCAAAATGTGTGCTCTGCAAGTAGTTTAACAAATTTTGGGTCCATCATCATTCTCCCTGTTCTCATGTGGTATTGTTTATGCTTAAGCCAGCATTCTGAAACAGGCACTGCCAGGTTCTGCATCATGACGGCAACAGAGCTGGCTCCTTTATTATGTATCCATTCCTAACTGAAAATAAGGCATTTGCCCCTGGGGAAGAGGGAGGTGAGCTACCGTCTGAGTTTTTCTCTGTACCACCCTCTACCTCACATGGTTTCAGAGCCAACATACACAAAGTTCCCTTTGCCTTCAACCTACGTACCTGAACACAGTCCCACTCCCAACTATTCCCTCCCTGCAGTTGTTTGCCCACTTCTCGGAATTGTATTTCAGCTGTCTGTGGCCTGGATCCAGTGGAAAATAAAAAGATCTCCCAACACCAGAGCTGTTATTTACCATAGACCTAGATTCCTTTGGTACAGGAGCATTTGCTTCCTTGAAAGACCAAGTCTCACAGCTGAAAGGTGGGAGATTTTCCTGAAACCAGAGCTGGGAATTATCCCCAAATCCTACATTTAAGCAGTATAACGTCAGGGGAGTCTGGACCTGCTTTGATCTTTACAGCATCAGCCCCTCTCTCTCCAAGCTCAAAGCAAAGCAGATTGGGACTTGCCGTCTTGGCCCAAATGAACATCAAGATAGATGCTGAAGACTTCTTTGTTCCTTGAATGTCAACTCTAAGTGTGAGTCATTGTAGCTTCAGGAAGGAGGGAACCTCTCAGACAAGGTCTTTCTGAGGGAGAGATGGGAATTGATAGCTGATGCAGAAGGTCCAGTTTTAAAGATACGAAGCTAGATTCTCAAGAGCACTTGTCTCCCATTGATTCCTAAGTGCCTTATGACATCCAACCATAATGACTGAATCTGAAAATAATTAGTTTCAAGGGAATCCGAGTGCATTGTTCCACCATGTTGCAGTGCTTAATAAAACTAAATATCCGTGTATCACCCAGATAACAGCTTAAAGCTCAGTTGTACTCTTTATCTCCTGATAAACCTTTCCCCACAACCAGATCAACTTTCTTGGGCTGCAGGTGTGATCATTCCCCTCTCAGTACAGCTCTGTATTTTTTTCTCATTAAGTGAATTCAATGGGATTTCTTACGCGAGGGTGGAGCAACTTAACAATGAACAACTTGGCAAAATTGGGCTTTATGTAATTACTTGAGGATTTGGCCCAACATACTGGTACAACATGAGATGTATCTCATGATCTTTCACTTGCGTAACCCTCTTCCTCTTGTTGTTTATTGTCATCCCTTGCTGGGTTAGTTCCTTGGGGCAGAGACCTTTTATTTAATTAGTCTGGAAAGGGCCTGGCACACCTACAGAGCCATATTAATAATGAGAAACAGTACTAACCTACCCACAAGAAGATGTGAGCTTCCTTGCAAGATATGTGACAGGGTACAACCACAGTGATCACAGTGATTGGGTCACACTCTGACCCAATAGGGCTCACCTTGGTTTGTCTTGGGTGGGAAACTTATCACTGTCCTGTACCCAGGCTTTTTCTCCTCTTATATTCAGAAAATGTCGTTATGACAGATCACCTGCTGATTAGATTTACCTCAAATAATAAGCTAATAAGTGTTTCTTACACCTTCTGGAACTCCCTTTCCAAGCATTAGAAGAGGGAAAAAATAGTAGGTGGACAGCAGGTCTCATGGAGCTCTTGTCCAAGTGATTTTTATCTGCTGGTTGGTTGGCTTCTAACAGGGTAGCACTAAGGCTGCAGCAAAAACTCCCTTATTAGTGAAAAAGAGAGAGGGAGAAAGAGAGGGAGAGAGAAAGAAAGAAAGAAAGAAAGAAAGAAAGAAAGAAAGAAAGAAAGAAAGAAAGAAAGAAAGAAAGAAAGAAAGAAAGAAAGAAANAGAGAAGAGAAGAGAAGAGAAGAGAAGAGAAGAGAAGAGAAGAGAAGAGAAGAGAAGAGAAGAGAAGAGAAGAGAAGAGAAGAGAAGAGAAGAGAAGAGAAGAGAAGAGAAGAGAAGAGAAGAGAAGAGAAGAGAAGAGAAGAGAAGAGAAGAGAAGAGAAGAGAAGAGAAGAGAAGAGAAGAGAAGAGAAGAGAAGAGAAGAGAAGAGAAGAGAAGAGAAGAGAAGAGAAGAGAAGAGAAGAGAAGAGAAGAGAAGAGAAGAGAAGAGAAGAGAAGAGAAGAGAAGAGAAGAGAAGAGAAGAGAAGAGATAAAAAGGAAAGAAAGCTTATGCATGTGTTTGTGATTTATTAGATGCCACAGAGAAAACAGAAGCAGGCAGTGATTTCTGTGGTATCTGATAGGGCATAAACCGATTAAAGCTGTTTCTACAGGCAGGGCATTCAAAATATCATTCCTGTGTGGATTCTCTAATGTCTAACAAGGGTGGACCTAACATTGCTGTCTTTCTTTCAACAAAATCTCCAGCTCCAGTACAGTACTATTTTCCGGCAGCTTACAAGAGCTGTATATCTTTAAATCTACAGTCCTGCTGTCAAATGTGATTGAATTTGGCTAATGGCTTCCAGAGTTACCAGGCAGACAGACACACAGACATGCACACACATCCCGCCACACAGCATCGTCTCATGAGCCAAATTTCCATCAGAAAGGAAGCTTATGGAAAACAACATGGCCAACTCCCCCTTGATCACACCCCAGGTGTGAAACGCTGGTTTGCACCCACATGGAAGACCAGACTTTGCCAAGAGCCCAGCGTTAGGCAGACCAACAGCCCTCATTTAGCCGTGCGTCATGCCGTGCCAAAAGCAGCATGTTTTCCTTTGTCACTGCTTAAGGAAGAGTCTAGAGGTGTCATTGACTTTCCCTTTTTGTCCCATCCAGCAAAGCCAGCATGGCAAAACAAAACTGGAAGAGCATGCTACATGTGTGGTCTTTTGTTGTACCTGTGGCATAGCCTGAATTTCAGAGGCCATGTTTTGGAGGCTTTGTCTACTCTCAGGAGAAATGTAGGCAGCTCAAAAAGGCAATTTGGATGAACTAAACACAGGTTTTTCAGTCAGATGCCAGAAGGAAGAAAAGTTGAATCCTGCTCAGAATGGGGGGATTTGGGGTTTTTTTAAGCTGAAGAGGGCCCCAAAGTCATCAAACCCTGCCACTTTTCCTCAGCTCACAGGCTGCGGATGTCAGCTTTTATCAGAGACAAAAGACAATCTGAATGGCAACAAAACTAAGCTGGGAATAAAACTGAAGTCTATTAAAAAAAAAAAATACAGGAGGAGGAAGAAAAACCAACAATGCACGCTAAAATATTCCATATGCACTTACGGTGGGTTGCCGTCGGCACATAGAGAAAGATTGTAACTAGGCACAATCTGATAAGACAGAATGCAACTGCGAGCTACTAGGCAACCACCAAAAATAGAGGAAGAAAAAGGACAGAATCAGCATACACACAAAAAAGAATAAGGTAGAAGACGGAGGTGAAAATGAGTTTCTGTGCGTAAAATATCACTGTTCACGGAGGACCAGATGTTAATAAAAGTTTGCAGGGGTTTCCAAGTGAGGCCATGACTGAGGCTGCAGTCTGGATGCTGCACAACGATGCCTGTGGTAGTCTAGCTGGTTTTCTTTCCCTTTTCCTTGCGTGGTGGAGAAACACACGCCAACCGCATAATCACAAGGCACCCTTGGCACCTCCTTCTCCCTCTCTTTGTAGGTGTCACCCCACTGTCAAGCCTTGTCATTAATAGAAGCCTTGATCCTGCAATGTGAAGCACGCACGGGATGGCCGGTTCTCACACGGGGAGCTTCTCTTCACATGGAGAGCAGCTTTTCACCGGGATGCCGGGGAAGGGTGTTGCACTGCAAAGATGTCAGCCAAGGTCTGCAAAGCTAGTTTTGTTCCCAAACTTATGGCTTCCCAATAAAACTCATGTATGCTAGCACATAAGTAGCAGCCAAGCTCTGGTGGGTCTAGACCTGAGATCGTGAAGGACAATTGCTGTTTCCTAGCACAACAGGTCTGATTACTGATCAGGAATTCGACGCACTACTGCAATGAATATTAATAGTAATAATAATAATAATAATAATTCTTTAGATCTAGGCTTGCAGCTCTGTTTCAAGCAGACTTCGTATTGAAATTAAGCAGGCTTCCATGCATCCTGAGAAAGTGTGTCTCCTTACAAAATGGAAATGTGATCCTGCAGTCCTAGCCTATGGTAGCAGTCAGGCCCAGGAACAGCGCCAAAAAGCTCAGCAAGATGAGCCTGTACAAGGGCCATTTTACATAAAGCAGGAGTAATCATGGAAACATGGCTCTCTGGATTGGAACCAAGCCCCTGAGTCACGGAGCGGGACCCCCCTGTTGTAGTTTCTGTAGAAACACAAAGCAACGTGGGAACATGGCCTCATTTGAAGAGACAAAGGGCAAAATCCCTTATTCTGGATTTTTAGGGCAAGCTCTTTCACACCAACCTGCTCTTTCGCTTTGAGCAAATCACTTTACTTGCTTAAGTTTGTTGTTTTTTTAAATTAGTACCGAAAATGGGTTTCGACACATTTTTCCTCACGGGGGTGTTGGGAGGCTGAGTTAATAACTGCTTGCCAAGCAGTAGGAGATTCTCAGATGAATTTCACTTCCCCTGGATGTGTACCATGCTCATTGTGGCCGTGTCTGAACACTTACGCATGTATAATTAAGAAGGACCATGATAACAGAAAGTGCAAAGTGCTGCTCCTTTCTCACTGCATAATCATGTCTTGGAGGTGGGTGGCCCAAGAGGGAAGCATTGCATCAGGTGCGACAGAGCTTGCTGCTGAGGTATGTTCTGAGAACAGTCAGTTTTTGTCTTTCACTGAATTGGGGCTCCATATAACCTTTAGATTTTTCACTATATGCTAATTAAACCTTCCCTGGGCACTCAGCTATTCCCTCCAGCCCCTGCTTGCTTTCTGAGCACAAGCCCTCTACAAGCCTACACAAGCACCCATCAGCTTTCATTATAATTTACCTGCAAAATCCACACACTCCTGCTTTCATGTAAAAAAAAACCAAAAAACTACTAAGATATAAAAACCATCGTGAAAGCCAGTGAAATAATCTGTTGCCTACAAATCAGGGCTGTGATGGGAGGAATTAGACCTCCCACATCACATTAGCTTGGAGGGCTCTCCCTTCCCCTTAGCCTGCAGTGGAATTCCCATTCCTACCACCATGGTGGAAGCCAGCTCTGGCCCGGTGTCTGCATACCACCAGTACTATAGCTGCAGCATGTTTACTTCAGGATTAAAAAATCAGGAGTGGGGGAAATGGTTGTGAACTAACAGCAGACTCTTTGTTGCGTGTGGTATAGGCAGGGCAGGTGGAAGAATCCCACCTTGGTCAGAGGCCAGGCTGCATGGCCTCCCTGTCTATTGTCACCAAGAGCCCGGTGATTTCAGGTGAGGAAACGCATTACATAGAAGGAAAAGGCAGGCTGGGTAAGGCAATCCAATGAGATGAGATTAGTACGTCCCTGGCCTTAAATACTCTATACGATACAGTCCCCACTTTTCTATGATAACTGCTCCACTGTCCCTAAGGTCTCACAGCAAAGAAGGCTCTTTATGATATGTAGGCCCCATCATTAGTTATTATAATACACGGCGGTGCCGCTGTATCCTCTCAGTGCTGCTGGTTTCACATTTTGCATTGCCGAAGATAACCCCGCACACGCGTACACAGCTCTAGATAGTTATCATGACAGGTTTGCAAAGTGGCGATAAATCCCAGATGAGTGATACAATTCAAACCTACAATGTCCTCTCAGAGATGAGGGCCTTGCATGGCACTGTGGCTGTCCCAATGCTGTGAGAAGCACTGGGTTGTTCTTGCCACCTGGGTGTTGTTTCCTTTTCCTCATTCATGCCACCAAGATGGTGACTATCCCAAAGGCTCCCATCCTCTGCCCTCATGCACCAGGGCTGCTGTTGTAAGAGAGGAAGGAGGAAAAAGACCTTCTCCTGAGCAGAGACAGTGCTCCAGGTTCCACCATCTGCAAAAATGCAAGCTTGAAAATTCTGACTCAAGTCAGAGGGTGCCAACTCACCAAAGCCTGCACCGCGCCCTCTCTTTTTGGCATACCTGAAGCAAACACCAAGGAGCCTTCAAAATGAGGGCTGTGCAGTCATTAGGACCTAAGAAATGGCATGCAGCACTCTGCCAAACTGGGTAGTGTAGTAAGAGCTTGGGGAAGGCTGGAGTCAGCAGAATGTTTTTGGAGAAAAGGTGCAGTAGGATCTCAGATATTTGGGCATTTCACACACTGAGCCTTCCGAGGGAGTATGGCAAGGAGTAGGTGGATGGACAGACAAGCAGCTGCCAGAGCCGCATGAACTCATTGCCTCCTGCACATTCATCCACCGCAGATAGAGCTTTGCAACAAAATCCTGAGGCAGGTATTCAGTGGTGAAGCTAACTAACCCCCCAAAATTCCTACTCCAAATAGTCACCCAAATATACAGCTACTAAGATTGCATAGTGCGTTCAGTAGTAGCTTTCTTGCTAGAATCTTCCTAAGCAAAGAAGACTCAGAAAAGCAGTGCAGGAGCACCCAAAGAAGGATAAATAATTCCCTTTAAGAAGTGGAATGGGGTACAGAAACTCCAGTGAAGAAAGAGTTTAATCAGCTTCTGGCTCCCTGAGCTAAGTGGGGACCCACTCCAATAAGGAACGGGTCACACAGAGACACAGGTTCCCATCCAGAGCCATCTAGGATCTCCCTAGGGACTGGAAGGGAATCTTGGAGAACATGCTACAAAAGGGATTACAAGTCTAGTGAGCCCTATTATGTTAATTAATGCAGCAGTTAATTAAGGAATTATTTTGAAGAATCCCAAAGACTGTCAACAGGATATCAATATACCAAAATCAGTCAGTTTGAGTTTTCCCACTGTACAAGTTCACATCATGGAGAGGAGGACAATCCACACCACCACATCCGGGAGAAAAACAAATGGACAGATCTCTTCTCCTAGGAAACTCCTGCACAGAGAGGATATACAGAACATGACCTTGTGTAAAGTCACTTATAAAAATGTCAGACACTTGTGTCTCATGGATATAACAGATCTACAAGGGCAAAGATGCCTGTCAGCTTTTTGTATGTAGCTGATGAATTTGGTAAATGATTATGAAGAGTCAAAGGCAATACTCAGACCTGTTGACAAGGCAAAGTTTTATAGTTCTTCCCATTGAAGATCCAAGTCCTCACTCAGCCTACACTCTCATTCAGAGCTCATATCTCATTGGTCTCATTGGATATTCCATAGGGTAGGAGGTCAGAAGGCTGCCAATGCCCAGTGGAAAAGCAGCAATCCCAGCAATGTATCCAGGTTCATGAACCCATTTGACAGCCGCACATTTTTCCCTTGTGGTTTGCCGGCAAAGGAGATACTTTCTCTGTGGACCATTCCCAGCTATGAAATGGTAGGCAGTTCTCTGACAAATCAAGCTCCTCGCTTGTAATCCTCCCCTTTACAGTTATCCAAAAGTCAGATCATTATTTGCCATAATGGGTAATGGCTGCTTGCCCAAGGATCAACTTGTGATTTCCATGTAACTAATAAGTAATTGATGGTTTAGGGATACTCTGAAGTCTTGTTTTTCCTGGGAGACATCAGGCAACACAAGAGAAATTATATCTAATGGTGAGTGTATTAATCACTGAAAGAGGAGATTTTAAGATCCACTGACAAAAATCAACCAGTGAAGAGAAGAGCTGACACGTCGAGGAGTGAAGGATTTACTTCCCTCGCCCGTGAAGTTCCTTCTCCTGTTATTTTCTGCATGTTCTATTTTTTTCAGGAAAATATTATGCTTCCTTCCATTCTGTTCTCTACACATCCCTGTACCACCTCCATCTGGAGGTGTTCAGACAGCTTTCAATAATGCTGGGAGGACCATGACCAGTATCTGCCCATTCAGTGGCTTCAGCCAGCAGCAAGCTAAAGGTAGGCAGCAAAGGTGGCTGCCTTCATAGATACCCAGCTCAGCAACCGGGGGGGCTCACATAACCTCCAGCTAGAAACACTGCAATGCTTCTGAGCCACCCAGGACCTCGTCAGGGTCGGGTTTGCTGAGGGTTTGCTGCAGTCTCTTGCCACCTCACCGTACATAAATCAAACATAATTAAAGACATAATCAAATGGATTCCTGAAAACAAGCCCTGACTGTAAAGTTTCATTACAACCCCTAACACACCTGCTAGCGCAGCTATTGCCCGGCTATGCGCTATCAAAGGTGTAATAACACGGCCGTATCCTGTGAAAGCTCCAGGGGAAATCTTGAACAGAAAAGCCTTCATAGTTTTAAGGCAAGGAAAATATTATTGCACTTCCACAAAGCAGCTTCCTTTCCTCCAGAACAACCACCTCAGGACTTTCATCTCAGCGAGCTCTTGCCATTTATTATTTTAGAGCTTTTTCGCATCGAGAAATGATTATTTTCTTTCTTGCTCCAAGATCACTCTTTATTGTTAGTTAAATAAATAAAACTGATGGAGAAAATAGGAAATGCTTAGCAAAAGTGTGTTTCATCAAACTGTCTAATCCTGGGGATCCCAGGTATTTATTCAACATGGAAAACCTTCTCAGCTGGATTTATATATATATATATTATATACACACATATAAATGCACGCTTACACACATATATATATCTCATAAGTGTGTGTACATTCATGTGATGGCTAATATCAAGTCTCTCTCTCTTTGCTGCTGAACGTGATCATGTTTCTTGAGTACAGACCTAAAGTCTGTCTCTTTCAAAGGTAACAAAGAGGGAAAGTCCCAGAGACTTCCATTGATTTCATTTCCCTTGAGAAATTTAAGTTTTGTCTGCAAGAGTGGCAAGCACTTCACTGGGACAGGAAAGGAAATGAGATCATGTTCCCATCTGCCTCACTCTGTGCTTCTCTAGCAAAACTTCTCTGACAAAATCTGGGGAGATTTATATGGATTGAAAACTCTGAAAAAAATAATGATCTTAGGTTTTGCAAGAATTTATAATAATCCCACACACATCCCTGGATATACCATCACTTCTGGAGCATCCCTTAGTGCCAGGTGGCTCCCTGATGCCTTTCAAACCCAAGGGCTGCGGTTTCATGGAACAGATGAATCTTTGCTTTTTATTCACCCTTTGATCAAGACCAGCTCTAGCAGCAGCAGGCAGTGGGTTCTGACAGCTTCCCTTTTGGATCTGACTCATTTTGGGTGCTGGTTTCTGCAGTAACTATCCGTGCGTGCTTTAAGGCATGTTTTTGTTCCTCATCTATCTATTCACTCAACAAATTAGCACAGTCTAGTCTTATGCAAATCAGAGGTTCGATTTCCTTGTGTACGTTGAAACTCTTCCTCTGCCTTTACCAGCCAATGCACAGCTACTGCTATTTCCCTGCTCAGATGGGTTTTCATGGCTCGCTGCAGGCTGTAGAAGTTAATACATGGGAACACAATCCAAGTAAGCTAAGCATGTGTTTTACCAAATACAGAGGGTAAAACATGGGGACAACAAAGGGACAGAGGATGTGGGGAGAAGAGAAAGGATCAGATTCCTTTGCTTTCAGATGACAGAAAGCAAAACATAAATAAAGAATAAAAAATTTGATAGCTGGAGAGGAGAGAGTACAACCAATTATCCGCACTCAAATGCAAATGCAAAATGACAGCTCCACACTCAATGCCCTTAGAGAGAAATGGAGGGTACCCTTCATACTGGGGGAAAAACCGCATGTAATTTCCTTTCAGTAGCACCTAGAGCTCATAGAATCATATAGGTGGGAAAAGACCTTTAGAATCATCAAGTCCAACCACTGCCAATCCCACAAAACCATGTCCCTCTCTAAATGTCACATCTACATGTGCCAAAATGCCCATGGGTCAGTTTTCCAGACACAAAATAGAAACCTATTTATGGTGCTCACAGAAGGCCTTGAGAGTGTAGAAATGAAGAAAAAAAATTGAGGAGAATTTTATGAGGGCGAAAGAGGGATTACAAGGAGACAATCCCACAGCAGACCATGGACTAGGTCCTACAAGCCCCTAAACTCCATCTCCAGACTCCGACCACTGGACAATAAAACCTGCTGCCCAACTGCTGTTTTCACTTGATTTCAGTCAAGGTAAACTGGGGCCTGACTTCCATGAAACTGTAATTGTGTCAAGGGAATTGTAATGTGTCCTTTGCCAGCATAGTTAAAACACCCTAGCAGATGTTATTCTGATGACAGACGTCAAAATAAGTAGATAGATTAACTGACAGATAGACAGAAAGAGATTGAAATGAGGAAAATACATACAGGGAGATAGTGAGAGAGATGGATAGATAGATGAGCAGGAAGAGCTGGGAACAGAAAAGATTATATAGATAGATAGACAGATCTTGGCATAAAGCACTCACATCAAGCTGCAGTTGGCAGCCCTGATTAAATGCATCATTTGCTCAAAGTGCTCATCTCCCTCCTTCTAAGTAAAACGAAGTTGTTTGTTATGTGTTATGGAACAAATCTGTGTGTGGGCTCCCTCAGGGTCATAGGATTGCATGAGGTGAAGGACCTGATCCTGCCAAGTTCCCAGTACCCTCTCTCCCCTCTGAAGCACAGGGAGAAGGGATGATGCCCAGCATCAGCACCCAAAATACCAAAAGCCCTGAGAGTCCTGGCCAGTGCTGGAATGAGCAACAGGACATGGGGAGGAAGGAAGAAGGGTGGATCATGACTTACCTGCATCATCTCATAACCTGCCTCAAGATGTATTCAAATTATAAATAAGTAGTAAGATTCCTTCTGTCAACACATTTCAATTTAGGACTTCTGGTTTGGCAAACAGTTTCACAAGAAAGCTTCTTACAATACCCAGGACAGTGTGAACACAGAGGACTCATGGCCACTCTTCTGCATCACAGAGCACCCTTTCCAATTTCACCTCAGAAATACTTCTTGTAATTTGTTTAAACTTTGAGGCTCTCAGGAGGCTGCCTACCCTTGATTTTCATTTAAAGCAACTATACCTTGGTTTTGCACTGCATTAAATCCCAGCATTAAGGCCTTTTTGCCAATCCAAGACCGTAGCCTAACACAATGTTTTAACAAAGACAGCTTTATGCAAAGCTTGGAGCTGGGGAAAAGAAACAATGCAAATAAAAGACTGTAATTCTCCTATTAAATAATCTTGATTTATTCTCCCTGACTCCTCTGCTGTTGGTCCCTATCTGCTGGCTCACCTCTGCTTTGTTTTAAGGTTGGTGTAAAATTTACCTTGATTACAATGAGAACAGAAATTTTTGCAGCCTCAATGAAAACTTGACTAGGGCTGAACTAACATGGTTCTTTACCCAGAGGGTGTTTGGGTGCTGGAACAGTCTCCCCAGGGAAGTGGTCATGGCCCCAAGGCTGCCAGAGCCCAAGCAGAGTTTGGAAAATGTTCTCAGGCACATGGTGGGATTCTTGGGGCTGTCCTGTGCAAGGCCAGGAGCTGGATTTGATGATCCCTGTGGGTCCTTTCCAACTCAGGATATTCTATGATTTTGTGATTCTAGTTTAGGAAGGAGGATTTTATTTTGCCCTCTTCTTATCCATAAGCCAGACCCATTCTCAATCACCCACAACAAAGATTCAATCTTTGCACTTAGGACAGCGAGGCTGGGGGAAGTTTTCAACTCACGGGAAAGGCCCCACCTCCAAACTCACTCATGAACAAGAGCCATCCTGAGCCCTGCAGAAGCGTGCTGGAAACCTACCCAGACCAGGCAGCCCTTTGTGGTATTTCAGCACATCCTGCTTCTTGTCCTACCTTGGAGGAGTGAAAATGAAAATATGAATATACTTTCCAAAACCTCAACATAGTTTTGGTGCAAGGGTGGGGAAGACAAAGCTGTGGTTTTGTTTGCATTGCACATCCACAGAAAGTTCAGTTGTCTTTTTTTCTTTATTTTTGCACCAGAGCCTGATTACCCTTTGTGAAATGTCCCAGACAAGGCAACATTGTGGCTTGGAGACTGTCATTTATCCATAGAAAAAAAATCATAATTTCTTAGCCATAGTCACCTGTGGCTGCATTCTTGACCACTTTGCACAGACCGACAACCCCAGCAGTGATGCAGAATCACCTATTGTGGTTTGAGGAGGAAATACTCCAAGAATTTCAGTTTTACTCCTTGCTTGGAAAAAATGATGGTCTTGATACCTCCAATGCGGTCACATAAAATCCTGCTTTCATTTTATGGTAATAGCTTTCTTCCCTCAGTGCTCTGTGGCAATGCTTAATTAACAAATGCTCAGAGCCGAGGAAAGACGTGAAAGATTGGAGATATTTGAGGTGTATCACCAAAACTATTTTCAAAGAGGTCACCAGTGGTGATTCACTTCAGAGAATTACTGCATTTTCCAGCAGCAGGGCCAAGCATAATAAGTGCAGAGGAAAAAAATTACAAGAGTCAAAGCAAAGCAAAAGGGTAAGTTTGAAGGTTTTCATTTGGTTTTAATGAAACAAACAACAACAAAAAAATTGTTTGAGTCAGCTCAAAACATTTTCCTCATCTGAAAATGAAATGTTGAGTACCATTTGGAAGTCATTTAAAAGTTTTCTTTCTTATCTCTTTCTTTTAATATAAATTAGGTCAATCCTTCAAGGAAAATGCCATTTGGAAATGAAAAAATGCAAAAAACTTCAAATAGTTATTTTTCATAAAGGAAGCATTTTGCCCTAAAAATACCCATGTGCCATGATTTTTAAACACTTACTTTTTTTATTTTGGTGACAAATTTCTTCAGCAAATTTAAGCAGTGTTTAGTCCCTGGTAAAAATGTTCTGTTTATTAAAATATATATATTGCCCTCCACATCACAGATTACAAAATGCTAATTGCTTGTCACCAAAAGCTGAATTCAGTAAGTGAGCGTGAAACAAGACAGTGTTCCCAATCATCACCAGTGCTCTGGCGAAAATACCCAGCGAGTAACAGGCCTGTATCAAACCAGACCAGAACCAGAGTGTGTTTTGTGACCATTATCCTTGGGAAGGGGCTCACAGACCTCATGATGCAGGAATTCAGGCAGGAATTCAGATTCACCACAGAGCTTGTACAGGTCTACAACAGCATCTGCACACTAAGAAGCTTGTCAAGTGTCAAGAGAAGGCTACAGCCCACTCCCCTCACATTTTCTCTGGTCATTCTTATAGCAATAAGGGCTCCAGGTTGACCTTTTTGCAGCCTCTTGATACTTGAAGGGGCTACAAGAGCTGGAGAGGATCTGTTTACAAGGGCATGGAGTGATAGGACAAGGGGGAATAGTTTTAAAGTGACAGAGGGCACTTTTTAGATATTGAGAGGAAGAAATTCTTTACTGTGAGGGTGGTGAGGCCCTGACACGGGCTACCCAGAGATGTTGTAGCAGGCCCGTCCCTGGAAGTGTCCAAGGCCAGGTTGGACGGGGCTTGGAGCAACCTGAGATAGTGGAAGGTGTCCCTGCCTATGGCAGGAAGACTGTAACTAGATGGTTTTTGAGGACCCTTCCAGCCCAAATCAATCTATGAAAGTTTGGAAATGTAGCAAAAATATCTCTCATCCTATGGCCATTGGGACATTTCTCCTAATAGAAGCATCTCTCAGCTTAGTAACTGGGTATTTGCCTACCGACAAAAGTGGTGACGGGTACAGGAAATATTGGAGTGTTGGGAGATTTTATCTTTTTTCTCGAAACCTTCGGGTCAAATTATGCCTGTCCCACTTCTGAATATACGCCATTAAAAATGAGACTTTTTTTAATACCGAGTGCTGTTACTCTGAATGTTCCATACAAGGTAAGGTTTATTCTTCCTAAAGGCTTTGGAGTACTTTTGGCTGAATGGCCACGTGTGTGTCATGTTGGATGCTGGATATTTTGCCCCCAGGGTAAGGGGGCACAACCCACGTATTTATGCATGTGCTAAAGCACAGTAACCCTGACCACCCTATCAGCCTATCTCGCTATCAGCACCTCCATCTGCCTGTATATTTTATCTCATCCTCCTCTATTTATTTATATTGCCATGATATCTGAGATCCTGCCTACACTCAGCTACCAACGGCTCAAGCTCGTGTGCTGCACGGGAGGGGAAGGCCCGAGGAGCGGGTGCAAGGCTCAGCCTGGCCAGACATAGTTGTATAACGAAGGCAGATTTGCCTCTACAAAGTGCAAAATCTGTGTGGGTTTGCCCTTTTTTTTTTTTTTTTGGCTGAGGTGTTGTTTTTTTGCAAGGTGATCTTGTGGGGAGGTGCAAAAAGGTATTCAGCTCGCTTCCAAACAAGCTCAAATTCACCCAAGTGGTGTCAGAGTAGGTTGTTTTTTTTTTTTTTTTTTCTCTCTGATATTTGTTTTTCAAGAATTCGTTCCCCAGCCATGTTGTTTGCTCGTCTCTGAGTGTTAAATACAGGGAGGCAACGTCTAATTGTGGTTTTCCTGAGGGTGCTGAAACACATAAAATGCACAGAGGCTTGAGGTCAGTGTCCTGGAAGTGTCAGCTTTCTCCCTCAGAGGAAGCCGGTGCAAGTGGTACCTCGTGAATCACTCTCCCAAGGCTGTATACCTGAGATTCTCAAATTCTGCCTGAAGGAGAGGAGAAACGTGGCTCAAATGCTATTTATCACCCCTGTCTTTCAACAGCTCAAGCAGAGTCATCCAACATCTGCAGCACCGCTGAAAGGCTCCCATCCATGTTTGCAAGGAAGGTCACGCAGAGGTAACTGAGCACTGCTGCACTTAACCATTTCTCTTGACCTGATGGGTTGTTCCCCTTTTAAATCAAACTTTGGCCACAGCCTGCCTATGTTCCCAAGGGATTTATTCTTTTTTACCAGTCTTTTTAGAAATAAGAGATAAAAGGTAAGGCATGAAAAATTTTGTGGGCTCTCTTCAGGCGTTCTTTTGTCAGGAACCACCATTTCCAGGCTGGCAAGACCCTTGTTAGGAAAACTTAGAAATCTCAGCACTGTTTTTGTTACAGAACATTTGATTCATATTGTATCTTACTTGTAAGACCCAGATGGCCTTGCAAATGTCAGTGAGTTATGCCCCATGTCTAGTAGGTGGAGCTATTATTAGTAGTAGAGCAAACATAACCAAGATATTAGATTGGGATTTACACCCCTGCATTCCTGGATTATAGGGGAGCAGCTGAAGGACTTGTGAAAACACACAGCTTTGGCTCGTGTGGGCTGACTTCTCTTTCCCCACCACTACCTGATGACTGGGAAGAATCTGTTGCATCACAATATTTTAGCATCCTTCCAGAAGTCTGTCCTAAAGAACTAAAACAATGCATGTTCCATGAACCTGGCAAGACACCTACCCTTCAGGATGAGATTTCTGAAACCATTTGAGACTGATTCCCTTCATTGAAAAGAACCTACTGCTGTCCTTGGAGTCTCTGTGTTGAGATACGTAACTTGTCTTGGAAAGGCAGGGAGAGGAGGGGAGAGGAGAGGAGAGGAGAGGAGAGGAGAGGAGAGGAGAGGAGAGGAGAGGAGAGGAGAGGAGAGGAGAGGAGAGGAGAGGAGAGGAGAGGAGAGGAGAGGAGAGGAGAGGAGAGGAGAGGAGAGGAGAGGGAGATCCTGTTAAATCCGTGTTAATGATAGGATATCTGAAGTCAGACTGTGTTGGCCTAGCTTGATTATTGATCACAAAGAGAGCAGATTAAGTCCAAGAATAACCTGGGAGTGGAAAAAATTACCCTTTGCTAGAAGTGTCCCTCCCATTGGAGGGATTCCATTTAGAAACTGAATACAAAAAATTAGAGAAGGTTAACATTCGTTTTTCATTTTGTGCTGAATTATTTTTAAATGCATTATAGATCAAGGCAAAATATTTTGTTCAACTTGACCCCAAAATTTTCACATTAATTTACCCTATTAGTATATTTTTTTGGTTGGTTGGTTGGTTGGTTGTTTTTTTTAAGTAAGTCCATTTTTTATGCAAAGTGCTTTTACAAAATAAAATATCAAAACTTTTTGCTTTTTAAGCATGAAAGCAAATACATTTGAAAAGAGAAACATTTTGAAAATGTAGAAATTATATACTTGGGGATTAAATTTTCCCCACAACTTTTTTCTGTCACCTTCAAGCTCAGTTGTGAAATGAGTCTACATCCCTTTCACATGTTATTTTTTTAGTAAAATTAACTTGAAAACAAGACCCTGCTTCAGAGAGACTACAAATTTAATTGATTCACCAGGAACTTAGCTCCTGTGAGAAGAACCCAATGCAGTGCCATAATCTAACACTGTCTTTAGCAGCCAAAATTATTTTTCATGCTATTAATATCTAACTTTTTTAAGATTGACAGCTGTAACAACCACTGATTTTTTTTGCACAGCCATGCTTTGTGTGTTGGCATGGTTGCAGATATAGAAGATCTGTCAGGATTTTAATCCCAGAAAACAATATTTCTCAGACAGAGCATCTCCTTGCTCCTGCCATGGCAAAGTACTGCAATAGTACTATTGTAAAGGGGGTTTCAGCATTTCTGAGGTCACTGATTGGGGTTGGATGGGGCTGGTACTATTATGGCAGTGACTTTTTTCTTTTAGCTTTGCAGCTTTTAACCTCGCCCTCAGAAGTGTATTGTTATTCTTGCATAATGAAGGAGATACAATACTTTGCATCTCAAATGCTTTCACAATGTTTGATGACATGAGGCTAATTAGCTCCATTTTTCAGATGTACAAAAAGATGAGAACCTTATAATTTACAGAAATAGGCATTGGAGCCTATTGCTCTCTGCCACCTTCCCAGATAAAGTGAAAGCTAATGTGGGCAGGGAAAAATAAATATAATTTTTTAAGGGCCACTTCATAGATTTGTGTCTACATAATCACAATTTTGCAACAGGTTAAATGAACAAGTTAAAATAGGCCTCAGTAGTCCTGACTTGATTTTAGAGCTTTAACAATGCTTTACCAGTGAAATAACACCCCCTTAAGATGTGTGAAGCATTAATTCTATGTAGCTGAAAATCAAAGTATTTACGTGTTTGTTTATTTACCTATACAATGGCATTTCAAGCTTCTTTAACATCATTGCTGTGTCTGGGTGCCCTCCAAATACATGCTCAGATGTTAGATAAGATAAATATTTTAAATTATTTGTGTCTATAATTACTGCTGTTACTGCCAGGAGCCCTTTTGATACCAAAAAGAAAACCTGATTGATGCAAATTAGTCGATCATAACAAACATAAAAAAGAATCACTGCAGCACTTAGCACAGTTTTGACATAAAAACAAAGATGTGTAGATCTGAAAAGGTTTGAGCCTCAGAGACTTTACTGGGATGCCATTTTGGGTGGAAGTTTTCAGAAGAGGAGAAATAGGAGTCTCCCTCCTAATGTACCTGCTGTATTCCTTGGAAAATCCTTTGCCGTCCAGTAGTTCATGGCCACTTCCAAACTCACCAGAAAATCTTCTGTCAGAAGGTCAAAGGCCAGCAAAGTCATCCTTGCTTTTCATGAGGTCAGTTCTGGCTGAGATTAATCTCTCTCATTTCCAGATATTGGCAAAGCCCACATCTTAAGCGGAGCTACTCCATGAAAAGAAGTGGGCCTTTCCAGGATGTGGATAGCATCCTGTGAAGGCTGTCTAAAATATGTATAACATTTAAGCTTTTGAACTGCCTTTTTCTCTCTACCTGCTGTTGAGAAGCTCTAGACAACTACAGATAAGTAAACCTTGTATTTGTAGCCTGGGAAAACCTTGAGCCTGAGGACATGTATTTGATTAGATACACCTGAAAAGGGCATGTCTGCAGCTGGACATTTAGCCTGGTCTAAGGACCTAATACCAAGCCTGAGGAGATAGAGAACCATTCAAAATGATCCAGGTAACAGAGCAAGAACAGTCAGAAATTTGTTGCAAGAGACCTCAGGAGGAAACCTTGGTTATTTTCAGTGTCCCCAGTGAGTCACTGGCCAGCTCCCACGAGCACCGATGCAGGTTTTGGGGATCAGAGGATTCTAAATAAAAGCTTTTTCTCAAAACCAGGAATATGGTTACTGGATACTCATTGCAAAGACAGTTTGAACACAAATGTTGCTCCTATTTCACGCAGGTAAATTAATGGCTGTAATTCAGACATAACTTCCTGGATTAATTCCAGCCTTAGTCTCACAGCTCTGACACCACCAAAATAATTACCCTGATACAACTGAGGACAGAGCTAGGCTTCTCCTGAACACCTAAAATTTTAAAGGACCAGCCCAAATGATGACTCCACACCAGGGGTAATTCCACTTTCCCTATGTATAAAGGAGGAAAAAATATACTGGGGTACTGGTACAAAAAGAAGAAGACAGAGAAAGATCGGACAACCCTTTTCCATCTGTTTTTTCATTGCCTGAGGCACATGTGCTGTGAACATTTGGAAGGAAGACTGCCACCTTCATAACCGCCTCTCACTGAATGTCAACTGAGTGTGGTCAAGATTACATCCCAGGCTTGAATCTCCTCCTGGGAGTTTCTTTTCGAAAAGCCTCACACTCCAGGGCAGGCAATGGCATCTATTGATCACCTGTGACAGGTTGTCTGTTCCTTTGAGGACCAAGAATGGCTGACAGCCCACGAAATCCAACCCCCACTCAGGACTCTGCCAAAGCCAACAAATGAGGCAGGAGGCTTTCCATCAGCATCTCAAGGGAGAGGAGGGGGGCTTTTCAGAAGCCACCTCTTCCATAAGATCAGGATTTGAGTTGATTCATATATTTCTGAATCAACTGCTGAATCAACTTAATCTATCCTGCTGCACTTAATGCTTCAAGGTGCATTGCTGAACATAGGTAGCAAATCTAGCAAAGACTAGAGGCCTTAAGGATATATTATACGAGACAGGGGAATTGTCTCAGAAATTAAGAAGCAGACACTTGAATGCAGGACCTTTTGAAAGAAGATCGTGTCTTTTATATACAGTAGAAGTTTCACTTTGGTTTAGCAGAAGGGATACAGAATAAATTACTTTGAAGGTCAATCCAATAGGTCATATTTGTGGGTGCTCACCCCATCACCTGATATGTTGCAATGTGCTATAGCTCATGTGTGAGTCTCTCACACGGCTCCTAATCTCATACTGCAGGTAATGGGAACACAAATGTCTCTGTACCCATAAACTGTGGAGAGGGCACATCCCCCATCCAGGTAAAGTAATCTACCCACGTTCCTAAGCCATAGTCAGTCACCAAACTGAAAAATTGTCAAAGATTATGTTTAAAATACATTACAGAACTATCTAAAAGCACCTGGAAATTTTTCTGATTATCCTGCAACAGTAGGAATATGTTTGTATGGATCGATGTTGACCAAAGCACTTGTCAAAATCAATAAACTTCTATAGGCATGATAGATGTTTTCCCTCCATGTCCATGGATTGTCAGTGACTACAGATTTCCACTGCCTTAAAGGAAAAATGGCTCATGTTCCTAACCCAGGAGATTTATGGTGGAGAAGAGACAAAATTCGGTTGTCCAATAGCCTGAAGGGAGAACTTAGCCAAAGAAACTCAGTAATTCTGAGAGTCAGCAGAGAATGAGACCTGGCAATTGATTTTAGCAAAACTGGGATGAAGGTCTGGTCATCAAAATTTGAAGACAGATTTGATTGGGAGAGCTATTCACTCTACATGCACAGTGAAGGTGCATGACATCATGTCAGAGAGGTGGATCAAGTAGACCAGAGGGAATGGAAAGAAAATTCAGTGAAAACACGGGATTTCCTCATCTCTCCAAACATCATAAATCATGTCTGAGCTGCTTAGTCACTCTGTGCTGATCTATCATACTCCAGTAAAGCAAGCACTTAAATGCTTGAATATCCTGAGGTCTTCAAGAATGCAGGAGGCTTGAAAAGCTTGTTGCCTCCTACCTCTCTTCTGTCTCAATTCTTAAAAAAACTAAAGAAATCTTCCAGAGACCAACTCCTTCCACTCAGACAGGTCAGGAACAGTTTGGGCAGATTTCCTCTGCACCACAGGCAAGCGAAATCTGAGACCCACTGCTAAAGCCAGAAGCCAAGGAAGACCTGGGTGTTGTCCACTCCAAGGGCAAGAGCTGAGAGACAGGACACTGAAACAGCAACTCAGAGCAGAGATGTAGAACTTGCCATTCAAGGTTTGTGTGATAAAACTTCCAGTCAATTTTCCAATGAAGTGATAAAGAGAGACGTCCCCACCGGAGCCTGCACTCCAGTTTTACATCCCTTGATGCAAAAGGACAGCTCTGCAGAACAAAAAACAACCATTCCTATATGACATCCATGAAGTACCTAAGCAGAGACAACAGGGACAAATATTCGTCATCAAATCCATAGGCTTTCACCTTCCTCTCCCATGACCCCTTTGGAAAAGGTCTCCTAAATACAAATAAGGTTGGCAGGAGCAGAGGGAAGCATAACTCTTTCTGGATGTCCAGGATTTTATAGAAAAGCCACCCTACGGAAATTAATAGACAAGAATATCCCTGTTCTGTCCATGCATCCAGCACACAGAATAAAAATCCTTATGGAAAGGTTATCAGTGTCTGACAAACTTAATTGGGTTTTCATAAAGGAAAACATCCTGCCTGCTATTAATGGAAAGACCCTGGGTGACTGTTCAGAAATCCATCATATGTTCAGTCCCTCCTTCCTCATTTTTGGCTTTCCCATGGGTCTTGTTCAATTCCTACTTGAGGATCCTCCTTTCCCTGGGCTCAGCATAATTTTATATTCCCCTCCACTTCCTGTCCCATAGTGATACTTTAAAAAAAGTCTATTATGAAGCAGCTGCAATCAAGAATAACCGTTCAGGACCTGTGTCTATTCATTGCTGTTTCCTCAGAGTCCCTAAATATAGTTTAAAATTTATCACAGAATCTATAAATCTGCTCCAGTGCGACGCTGCAGGAAGTAAATTCATCAGCCATCATTTCTGCATGCGTGGAGAAGAGGGATGACCTTCTGCAACTGGCTTGAGGTTTTGCAAGGGAGGCAACTTCACCTCATACAGAGGGGGATCCTCTGCCCTCCCTGGCCATGGGCTATCTTGGGATCTGGGGAAACAAACCAAAAGTGTCAAAAACAAGTCATCAACACCCTTTGTCATTCACAGCAGTCCATACTGCTTTCTTCTGACTTCATAATTTTTCATGATGGTTGCAGCCAAGAGAAGAAGCTCTTCTATGAATGGTGAATATCAGGGAAGAGTGTAATTAAAAGCAGAACTGGAGCTGAAGGATTGTATTCGGACTTGGAATAAAGAAATCCAGGTCTGCAGACAGGGGTGCTACCTGCAGCCATGTTATGCACTGGGTGATTTGTGGCTTAGCAGGAAAAGAGTTATTCACTCAAGAAGTGTGAAAAGGTTAATGTGATTTTAACACAGAAACAGTGAAATAAACAGTTGCACTGTAATATTGCATTGCAATATTAATTAGGAATTAAAATGGTCATGGGCTAAGTCTAAATACGCATGCAGGTGGTTGACTAATTATCCACGTTAGCATGAACACCAGCATGTGAGGCTTACAAGCAAACTCTCCCTGAGTGTTTCAGTCACTTCTGTCTTCCCAGAGGACAGGTTTTCATTAATTATTTCAGTGCCTCTGGAGCCGACAGTAACCCAGAGTGGAAATGTAAAAGGACAGGTTAAATAACCAGGTGTTTTGTACCTTGAGAGAAAAAAATGAGTTGAGCTTCAGGTCAAAGCCTTAATTTAAACTTATAACAAGGGAAATATACTTCTAAGATAGAGTGATCCGGCATCCACCCGGGAGTCTGCATAGCCTCAGGGCACTGTGTGAAACAGGTATAAATTTGCTACACATTTGTGTTGTGCCTTGGTTTCTGTAGAGCTGTAGCTTAGATATCCACACAGGCACACACAGAACCAGCAAAGACAGGCAGGTGACACAGGGGCCCTCCAGGTCTCTGGGTATAAACACACTTATGCACAGGCACAACACACGTTGCCTTTCCTTTGTGACGAAGTATGAAGTCCATACCACCCATAAGCACCCACCTATAACTGTAGGTGTGTATTTCTACAGAAGAATGCAACCAAAAACTCCATTTAAAAAAAACCACTGTGTGAAGATTAAAAAATCAGCCACCAAAATGTTAGGAAACACCAGACTGAATTATTCACCCTTCCTCCACCTCTATTGTTCCTTCTACATATGACAATCACACCTTTTTATTTTCCTTTGCCTCATTCGGGGCACAGGGAGGACATTGCCCGTCCGGAGTCATGGACCTGTATTTTCCTTACTCCTCCCTCCTGCTTTCTTGCAGACCCATTGAAGCTGATGGGTTTTCCATGGTGCTCATCAACCTGCATCCAAGCTCTGCACAAGTGATGGATTTATCTTCACAGCACATCTTTCCTTCAGATTTAGGGACGGGAGGAAGTTGAAGAAATTAAGCACTGGATTTGCAGTTCAGGTTGAAATGAACATTGTATTTTTAAAGAATGTGATATTTGATATTCTGAAGGATAAATACAGGCATGAGACTCTCTGGCTTCAGACAGCACTGAGAGTTCTGTACCCACAAAGCAGAGTTCAGGGTGTGAAATTTGGCATCTTAATGATGATCACACATTTAATACTTGTTTCCATGTGAAAAGACTGGGTTGACTTTTCCAATGCCATATAGAAGCTCTATGAAAAGAGGTAGGGGTAAATAGGGTATTTTTAAAGGCTTAGTTTACAGGGTTTTTTCAATAAGAACTTCTCTGTGTTTGTTATCCCAAACACCTCCTAAGCTTTAAAAAAAACAAAACGGGTTCCCTCTTGTCCCTTCATCACTCACCCTGATTCTTCCCCAGATTAAAACCACTCTTGAGTGAATCAAGAATTTCAGTGGCCAAAAATGAGTATGAGAACATGTGGTCTATGATTCTGTGGACATTAGAAATACAAGTGATTCTGGAAGGGAAAACAACCCATGCTGAGGACTGAAAGATCCTATTTTGGGGGATAACTTCAGTGTGGATTTATTCTGGCCCTGAGGCCTGAGTTCCCATGAGTGTAGTAGGTGGAGGTCCAAGGAAACCATGCTGCATGAGGCAAGATAAAATCTCATCACTCCAAGGTGGAACTACCACCTTGGAGGAAATCAGTTCAAAAGCACATTGCTAATCTGAACCTAAATGCAGATTTAGATGCATCCTAAGTCAACTCATAATTCAAAGGCACAGGGTAAAAATTAAAAGTTTGCAGACTGTGTGAATTGCAACATTTCTATTTTCTTCAACCTTAAAGCACTGAGGTTCGTAATCCTAAAAATATCCCTTCAATATCACAACGTCTGCGTGCACGTGTGTACCACTATGGGAACAATAGAGCTAAAACATTACCTGAGATCCTAGAATCCCAGAATATCCTGAGTCAGAGAGGACCCACAAGGATCGTTGAGTCCATCTCCTGGCTCTGCACAGGACAACCCCAAGAGTTACACCATGTGCCTTGAGAGCACTGTCCAAACACTCCTTGAACTCTGCCAGGGTTGGTGCTGTGACCACTGTCCTTGGGGAGCCTGTTCTGGTGCCCAAACACACTCTGAGTGAAGAACCTTTTTCTAATATCCAACCTAAACCTGCCTCACTCAGCTTCAGGCCATTCTCCCAGGTCTTGTCATTGGTCACCAGAGAGGAGACATCGGTTCCTGCCACTGCCCATCCCCTTTAGCTGAGGAAGCTATAGACTGCTGTGGGGTCTCTCCTCAGTCTCCTCTTCTGTAGGCTGGATAAATCAAGGTGATAAGGTTGAAAATAATACATAGGATGTCTTGATTCAAATCTCATTGCATTACCCATCAGGAGTCTTTCCACTGATGTCAGTGGAGTTTTGCTTGGAGTAAAATGCAGCTGAAACAGACACATCAGCACAGCAGCTATTACTCACTCAAATTCCCAAAAGGAATTTTGCCTGCAAAAAGACCACAAGATTTGACCCCACTAATGACTTCCATGGTGTTTTCTGCACAGTGTAGATTACCAAAGTGGAGCCATGACTCAGAGGGTTTTCCTGCTCCAACCTGCCCATCATCAGCTCTTCCCTGCAATCTCAGCAGTGAAGAAAGGCAGAGTGGCCATTCACAAGGTGTTTGCCCAAAAACAACAGTCCTCAACCTTTCTGTGCACCAGATTTTACTCATTAAAGGGAAGGAAAGAAGGAATAAAAGCCCACACAAGCAAACAAACAAAACAACACGAAGCAAACACAAAACATAAGCACAAACACACAAACAAAACCCTTCAAGACATTGAAATTCTGGAATATTTGCTCAAAGAGAATAAAATTTTTTAAAAAATTAATCAAGAAATTGATAGAGCACTAATGTCAATTTAGCATCTTATGCAGTAGGTGGGGGGATGTGATCTTAGGGATTGTGTTCATCCTCTTCCTGACATTGAAATATAAGATAATTGACATAAGAAGTCTCTAGACAAAATGTATATATTTCCTAGAGTATATGCAGACAGAGCGTCTCCATTTGTGTCCTTTTCACCATGCTCATTCTCTGGGCTCACCCCAGTCCTGCTGCATTTCACTCAATGCTCCTAAGACCTGTGAAACAACACCAGAAGGAAACTGCAAGAAGGTATTTCCACTTTTGAGGAAAAAAAGAGTTAGAGAGAGAAAGTCAGGAGCCAGTTCCACCTAAAGCAAATGGAAAAAATCCCCCACAAAAATTGCCAACTGCAAAATTCTGCCATGCAAATCGTCCTCTAATTTTTGCCATTGCTGTGGTCCTGGAATCAATATTTTAGTCCAACTGCAATCTGCTGATGAGCAAAAGGAGGGAAAGGTTGTAGCATTGTGAATTAAAAAATAATAATCTCTCAAGCTTAATATCAGCAAAGATGATTATTTCCTTTGATTTGCCAGGCTAATTGAAAACAGCTTTATAGTTCGCAGATGATTAATTAGGAGCCAACAAGATCTCCATTTGCATCTCAGTAATTCTTCACTGGTTTACTTTGACATTTAGTCTTTATGCTTAAAATATTCATTGAGAAAGAAGAAAGGTGATTAACATAAGATTTTAAATGTGTACCATTTGTTCTGACTTTTCTTTTTTTACACATTTTTGTCAACAGAGAAGAAAGCAAAGAATATACAACACTACAAAACGATTACTGCCTGTTCCGCTTCCATCTGCCAAATCCTCCTTTATGGTAGACATAGTTTAACTAGGTTCATTTTGAAACAGGGGAGAAAGAGCCCAAATAAAGGTCAATCCTCTGCCCCTCCTCCCTCATTCCCAAATCGCTGCCTATTTGACCTCTGTATACCCATCCTGAAAGTTTTGAAGAGTTTCCTTTCTTACATGACATACCTTCACTCATGTGAACCATCCTGCAGCAAAAGATTAGACCATGCCACTGTTACCCCACCCTCCAGAGATCACCCAAGAGAAAGTGGGTTCAAACAGATGTGACAGATATGATGATATTTTTCCATCCACCTGGCACTGAAAGGCAGGAGTACACATATTTCTGGGTGGAATATTTCACTCAGCATTAAAAAAAAAAGTAAAAATAATTTGCAGGTCACGTCTGTTGAGGTTTTTTATATTTGGGGGTTGTATTTTTGTTTGGGATTTTTTAAGTATTTTCTCACAGCCTTGGCAACCTCTGTCTTATCACACCGCGCTTAAATCTCCAGCAAATGGAGTGGTTTGATAAGAAGTTTAACCCTTCATTTGGAAGGTGAATTCCCAACCCTTATGATAGTATAAAGAACCTGGGTGAGTAAACTCTGAAAACTAAAAAAAAAGGATGGATTCTTAAGGATTAAACCACCAGAAATCAAATTATAAGAGCCAAACTTTGTTGTTATCAATAGTAGTATTAATTAAAATTGCACTATTTCAAAGAGAGTTGTTGCAGGATGGGGCTTGCTAAAGGCCTTTGAATTTTTGTGAATTTTCCTCTATCATCAAATCCAGCCTTTCAGAATGGATTCTGCCCATTCCTCCAAGCACAAGGACAGATTTGGTCCATCCTGATTTAATACCAAGATCTCAACTCACAAGGTGTTTGCCCAAGAACAACAGTCCTTTCTGTAAACCAGATTTTACTCATTAAATTTTTTGATCTACCACTGAGTACTCAATGAGACAGAGCAGAATGTGCTTTTCCAGCTCCTGTCCAAAACCTTTCCTTTTTTTCGAAAAGCAGCCAGGACCATAAGGACCCTGCTGTGCCTTTGCACTTATCCCAGTCCCGAATTTTCCTCAACACCAGTTTGGCCATGGTTGCCTGAGATCCAAAGGGACCCATCCCACATGGGAGCCCGAAATCACGCAGGGGCAGCGGCTGGGCTGCGATTCGAGGGACAGGGAGCACACAGCGGACAGTGGGGTTACACTAACATGCAGTCCATTTATTTTTGAGGGTTTTTTTCCTTTGTTCTGTGATTTATCTTTTTTTTTATCAAGCCACTGCAAACATTGCTTTGGCTGTCAGCATGAGCGCAGAGACAGACATTCCCGTACCCGTGGTAACTATGCAATAAATACCATCCAAGCAAATGTTAAGAAAAATTAATAAAGAAAGAAAAATATTCCTTTTCCCACCCCCAAGCACAAAACACTGTTAAGTCAACAGAATTTAATCTAGTTTATTCTCCAAAAAAAAAAAAAAAACAAAGGAGGAAAAAATATGAAAAAAAAAAAGCAGGTCTTATCACTAGCAGTAAATAAATTTGTACAACCATTCAGTCTGTATAATAGGATGAAATAAATCTACATCTTTCTTATTTTGGTGCGTTGAATTATACATACAAACAACAATTACAGGAACTTGTTCACAATGCGTATAGACCTGGAGAATGGCTATCTGAAACCCCCTTGTTGGCAATGTCCGCATGTTAACACTGATTGCCTGACACCATTGGTACTTCCTATGTAAAAGGCCCATGGCCCAAAATGAATGATCTCCCTACAGGTTTTATTTATTTAGTTATTTAGTTAGTTAGTTAGTTAGTTAATGCATCATCAAAACCGTTCTAGCCAGCCCCCTTCCACTCCCCGGAAACAAAAAAAAAAAAAAGAAACAGGAAAAAAAACCAACAAAAAACAAACCCAAAATAAAAATAAAATAAAAGGAGAAGACATGACTGGCAGTTGGTCCATTTGTTCGTAAGACCGCGTTTCCTCTTGGTCTGCATTGTTTGTTTTTCTGGTTTTTAAATTGTCCTCCCATCTTCTTTTTTTTTTGCTTTTCCTTTAAAAAAAAATTCTCTCGGAGTCCTTCATGCCTTTTTCTTTACAGCTCCTCAGATGCAATAAAGTCTTCCTCAAATGTACAGTATTTCTTACAATATAAGTTATATGCAATGTTCAGCGTTTTTTATTTTATTTTATTTTACTTTTCACAGCACTAGAGATCCTGTCCAATAGGGAATGCAAGTTCTGAATGGCTTATTCACAAATGGTATCCAGATTCAGTGGATAAGAATACATAGACGCCATAGTGAGTTCCTTTAAAAAGTGGCAAACATCACTTTTTTAAAACATTTTTTTTACTTTTTTCTCTTTTTTTCTTTTTTTTTCCTTTTTTGTGCTTTTTGTAGTTTTTTTTCTGCGTTTTTAATTTTTTTTCTCTCTCTCTCTCTCTTACGCCTTCAAATAACTTTTTTTTTTTTTTAATTTTTTTAATTCTTTTTTTTTTTCTCCCTCCCATTTGATTCGGGACGTCAGACCCATAACCACACGCCTGCAAAAATGCAAGTAGTATATAAAGTAAATCTCATTTTGAGACCGTAAGCATTCAGCAGGGCAGTCTCTTGCTAACCCATGGCGGTGACCATACTGGAAGGGTGGTGAGGTCCGAAGGAGAGGCTGGATGGAGGATGCATCGGTGTCGGTGTGGTCAGCATGTGGCTGGAGTGACTGAAAGGTGAAATGTGGCTGATGGAGGACATGTGTCTGGAGAGGGCGGCGGGGTTAAAGGAGCTGCTCTTGGGAAAGTCTTCAAGGTTGTCATGGACTTTTTTGCACTTTTTGGATTTGCTAGACATTTTTCGGTTTCTGGTCTGAATTCCTTCTTTCTTCATAGTCAGGGGTCTGTTAATCTAAACAAAAATCAATTATTTTTTTGTGCTTCCATCCCTTCTCCCCAGATCACCATGGGACCCATGTACCCCATGCCTGAGCCAAAGACCAGCTGGTCATAGCCCCCCTCCTCCCCTGTACACACTGTATGCCATGGCTACCCAGCCTCTCCATTTCCATCCCAAAATTCAGATCCCTCCAGGAAATCCCAAGTTCAGTTGAAATTTCTGAAGGCAAGATGACAGAAGATTGCTGGCAGAGCCACACAGGAGCAAAACATACCCGAATAATTCACAGCAGCTGAAAAATTTCAACTATCTGCGCATTAGGTAATTGTACTGTGTTTAGGTATGAAACCAATCATTACCTCCTGGAAGTATTCCCCACAGACACCATCTCACCCTGAGGCTTCCTGTCTGATCTAAAATCATTAGCAGCAAGAACTGCTGGGATTTCAGTGCTATGAGGAGTCTCCAGCTTTCACAGCTACATTAGGGAGCTGGGCAACTCTTCACAAGAGGGACAGGCATTTGTCTTATTTTTCCTCTTTCTAGAGATTTTGCTCTGATCATCCTTTCTGGTTTACTTTAGCTAATCTGATTTTATTTCTAAAGCCTTCCGGGTTTTTTTAGGGGGGTGGCTGAAACAAGTATCTGTGCTGCCCAGCAAAGCATTTTCTACATGCATACAAAAGTATCTGTAGGAAAACTAAACATTAAATTCTCCTGCTGAAACTACACAGTGGAAAGGATCATCCATTCTGATGATCAGGGTTAGGAAATGGTAGCAAAATATCTGTTGGACCTCCTGTAAGAAACTCTTATTACTCTTATTACTTGAGGCTGTCCTGTGCAGGACCAGGAGTTGGACTTTGATGATTCTAGTGGCTCTCTTCCAACTCAGGATATTCCATGACTTTGTGATTCAACACTGCATAGAGAGCCAGCATCACAACATACCCTAGCACAGGTGACATGAAACCCCTGCAAAACACACTTAGGAAGAGATTTATGCATCCAGTGTCCATAAACAACCTTAAAAATCTGGAGCTGGGAATCTGCATGGGTCTTACTCTGGCTCCTCTGCAGGATTTCACCTATAGCAGAAGGCAGCAAATCACCCTGAGGCTGAACCACTTTTTGTAATAAATGTGAGCACATGATGGTGCTGATGGACATTCTGGAAAAGGGAGAAAATGGAGAAAAAATGGATCCATTGTCTACCAGGATCTACTGTGAAGGACAATGAAAAGATGGCCCTGCAAGGGTCCTGAGCAGCTCTTTGCCCATAAAACCTTAAATCAGCACAAGGAATAAAGCATTCCCTTCTTCCAGATCACAGCAAAGTTTCACTTGTTGCTCCTCAGCTCCTTCCTGGGCCCTTTCCCCACAGCATGGGAATCATTCCTGGATTTCTCTCCCCAGGGAGGCTGGGATAAAATATTTCCCTGTTCCATGCAAAGATGGAATTATGGGAAGAGGAAGGCTCATCTCTGGTTTAGGCAACCCAAAGTTTCTCATCCCAGTCTGAATTTTGACCCAGGTTCTTTTTACCAGCAGTCACAGGACCCTTCACCTCACCTGAAAATGGGTGAATAAAAGGTTGATTCCTCTGCCTCTGGATAAAGGGAGCTGGAGGGAGCAGCCCTGCTTGCCAGCAACTAAAGGTAGGAAGGAAGAATCTTCCCATGAGCAGCCCAACAACAGCCCTGGGGCAGCAACAAGCAAAATTTAAAATGTCATGGGCTCCAAACACAACATAACCTGTCTCCCTGGCTTTCTGTCCTCACTGAGCTAATGAGCATGCACACACAAGGATGGCCCTCTGCTCTAGATCAGTGACTGGGATGGGAAAGCTTTGCCTGGCCTGTTTTAAGTTTTTAACAGGGATGTGTTGCCCAGGTTCAAAGCCGGGAAGAAGTCCCAAGTGAGCCCCACCATGCAGCAATGTTAGAGGAGACCAGGAAGGGTCAATCCCTGATGAATCCAGCTCAGATTTGGGGAGGCATACACAGCCCCAGCCCCACCAGCTTCAGATGAGGATCTGTATCATGACACAAAGGCTCAGGAGCAGCCAGACCCAATTTCCAGCTGAAGCAGCAAAGGTGCAAGCTCGGGAGCTGGCTGTGGCAAAGTGATATAAGCCTGGTGGTGGGACTGGGGCTGCGCTGGGTCTTGGAGCAAGCACAGAGTCCTGACCCTTGCTTGGTGTCGTGTCCCACAGGACAGTGAACACTTCCCCAAAGCAACATCTCTCCTGTTTCACTCAATCGCTAAGAACAGGTTGGCCCAGGCCATGATTTGAGATGAAACTCAAGGATGGGAACACCAGCTCTTTGTCAGGATGGTGACAAAGGCATGGCCAGCCCCACAGCTGGGGTCAGAGCTGCCATACAAGCTGTTGGCTGGTCACATCACGGTCTCACACTTCAAGCAGGTTACTAACCCGAGAGCCAAACAGATAAGGACTCAGATAAATGTCAGGAGCCAGCACAGTCAAAGCAGCAAGCTGGAAAATTTTTCCAGTGACTTCAAAGACCAGTCACAGCAGGGTTAAAGTGGTCCCCAAAACATCAAAGCTAAGGACCCATCTCTGTTTCTGGGGTAGAGAAATGAAAGACCCGGAGGGAAGACCTTCTCCGTGAAAATTCATTCTGATAAAAATGACAAACACATGCTAAATTAAAATTAAACCAGCCCAATGCATGTATATGAAATTCATTAATTTCAGATGGAGCCAATTAATTATGGGCAGGAATTATGCTCTTTGTTTTATCATATGCAAAATACTGACTTCTCTGCTCTCGGGACACATAGTCCTGCTTTAGGGTATTGTGAAAGGGGCCTTTTCTGGTGAATTTTACCAAAAATAATGGCAAATCACTCACTTCTGTGGGCACAGGCCAGCCTGCTGTGCACCTCCAGCCAGGTACACTCCCACCCATCCCTGAAGTGTGCAAAGGCTCATCCCACTTCTAAGGACTAAAATAACAAGGATGAGAACCTCATATTCAACAGATCAAATCCAGGGGATAGTCTTAACCATTATAGGTCTGATCTTGCCCTGACTGAAGACAATGGGATTTTGCCATTGACCTCAATAAGGTCCTGTCACTGAAGCGGATTTATCCTTCAGACATAGTCATTACAATGTTGGGTTAATCTTCCAGGCTGGCTGCATCTTAGAAAGCACTCTGGGATGCCACGGGATGAAAGGCACCGTATCAATGTGAAATATTAGTCATTGTTAATACTGGTGTTAATGGAGCCGGCTCTTGTTGAAGTCAGTGGGAGGAATGCCAACAGCTTCACTAAATGCACCCCAAGACTATTATGATTATTGCTTATATCCTACTGACAAATGGGTTTGCTTAAGCTGTGGGAATCAACAGTAAAACAAACTGATATAGCTCCATGAAAAAAATTAACACCATGAAAAAAATTAGCCTTTTCACTGCAATCGTTCCCGGTGTGGACATAAAAAATCTGGGTAAGTTTCAACTGCAGATCAATCCATTAAAATATCCTAATGATGTTAAGGTCCCAGAAAATTTCATTAAACCCAGAGCAAAGAAAAAATGGGGAGGGGGAATGGAAAAACACTGACAGCCTAGACTGAAACAGGGTTAAGTCATCTTCCGAGCATCCAAAGACCTTCCACTGGCACTGGCACAACATCTATGCCGACAGCTGCTTGGGAGGGACATGCTACAATCAGCCTCTCTATTTCTGACCCCTCTCCTGATGGTAATCAGGAGATAATATACACACAGGGAGCAGGACCACACTTCTCACCGCAGTTATAACTAAATACTTTAAGAAAATTTAAAAAAAAAAGGATCTACCCACTCATGTCTGGATTTTAGTATCCTTGCCTGGTTATATTGCTGCACACAGGATCTCAGTCCTCTGGGGGTTTCATTTAAGCAGGATCCATTAATGGCATTGCTCATAAGGCAAGATACTACTTGACTTTGGTAAGTAGCTGTGCTGAGCTTTTAAGCAGCTGTTGGTGTTTTTAATGAATATGAAAATGGTTCCAATGTGCTCAAGGCCTGCCCCATGTCACAAATTTCACAGCTGGATTGGCATTTCCCTAAACAGTGTATCTAGAGGTCAGTTCAGGACAACTAGGTTTGCAGTGTCAGTGCAAAAAAGAAAAGGATGTGCTCTTGCAGGCACATTTCTGGAGAACCTCAGCACCCAGACACCATTCTAGACACTTCAGGGGGATATTCCTCCAGTCAGATATGTACAGTGGAAGTAGACAAATCGTAACTCGTCATCCTGCCATCTTTTCCAGTCATGGGGAGGAACTACATTGTCTTCAAGGGAACAAGTCATCCCACTGAAGCACAGGCATCCACCAACATCAACTGAGAAGAGCCTATTTTCTTCAAAGGGCTTTGCTGGCTACAGGAGGAGCAGCTCCTAAGAGCTTTCCCAAACTACACAATTTAAGTCCTACCACAAGGCCAAAATGGAAGCAGAGCACAAGCACAGTTTCCCCCCTCAGTGAAGCTGGCTGACCTTGATCCCTTCTTGCTAAGGAAATAGCAAACAGAATATTTTTTGTGATATTCTTAGAGTTTTCACTCTGGGTCCAACCTATTTGTTTGCAGTGATCACACAGAGAGTCTGATGACAATCTTTGCTTGCTACATGAGGCTCAAAGCATGCTGACACACCTGCCTACTAAAGGGTAAACACATTTTCCTTTTTTCCAAGAGAGATGCCTCCCATGAAACAGGTGAAAAATTAGCCTGGTTGTTTGTTGGGGTTTTTTTCTACTTAATCCAAACTCGTTTACTCATCCTAAGAAACCAAACAGCTTGAAATAACAAATGGAAGGGACTGAGATACCACAAGGTTTGGATGCCCCATGAAACCCGATACATCTTTGATGTGTTTGCAAGGGTGGACATAAGGGCAAAACATAGCCCCAGATTTCCAAACCAAACACAAAGCAATCAACCACTAGTGGAAAAAAAATATATCAAAGCAGAGAAATTGCGAGTCTTTTCCTTCTTCTGACATAATAATTATTCTAATGCCACATGTGGAATGAGAGTAACAGGAGTAGCTTTAAGTCTCCTTTATTAGCAGTATTATTCAGTAGAAGACTTTTCAGATCCCTTTAGCTCTTCCCCTGGGGCATATATCCCTGGTTCCTGCAAGCTGGCTTTGCATGGAGATATTAGATAAAATCTGCCAGCCATTTCATTTCATTTCTCCTTCCCTTCCATGACAGATGCTTTAAAATTCACATCACAGGTTGAGCAGACTCTGCAACCCGCTAACTAAATCAAGTCCTTCTTTGGTTTGGGACTCGCTTGCGTCAACCAGGGCAAACACAAGGCCTAAATAAATCATCTTTGGGGACAGGACAAAGGCAGCCACAAACCCAAGAATGATCTAAATAGTTTCTGGCATGTATTTCTTTTTTTCCAGAGTTTGTATTTGCTGGAGGAACCAAGGTATGCATGGGAGGGGTATCGGCTTGCCGGACGGTGTGTTGTCTTTTGCAACCCTCTGAGCCCAATCAACAGCAGATAATGTCTCTCTGTGTTGATCCACCCCTCCTTTCTTGGCTCAGGCATGGAAAAGCTCTAACATTACCCATGGACAACCTTGTTTTATACCTCCCCAAGTTGGATAGGCTACATCTGAAAGGCTGACAACTCATCGCTCCAAACCCCAAGGCCCCCAAAGGGATAACAGAGATCCAGCACCACCCGAGACTGGAAATCCTCAAGTCAAGGAAGAGTTTGGATCACTGAGCACCAAAGCTGAGGCCCCATTATTGAGTATTACAGTCACACTTACATTGTGCAGCTTGTAGTAGAGCCCGCAGGCATTACAGACAGGATCACCGTTGGCATTTCTCCTCCACAGGGTGGTAGTGGTGGTCTGACAGTTTGCACAGGACGTGCCCGCCCTCCTGGCTGCAGACTGTGGGAAGGAGGAAAAGAGAAGGAGAGGAAGAGAAAAACACCCGTGTTAAAAAAAAAAAAAAAAAAAAAAAAAAAATTCAATCAGCAAAATTTCTGAGAAAGAAAACATCAACCCTGAAAGACTGACGTGCATCAGCAGAGGCCTCCAGAAACTGACTTGTGAGAACAAATAATAATTGTGAAAAAAAATCCCCAAGGTACTTTAATCCCAAATTATATATGAACTGAATCAGGTGCCAAAGGGCATCCTAAAAGTGAGTGCTAAACCTCTGATAGAACTCATCAAAATTAGCAGCGCTGGCACAGCCCATTCCAGAGGGGAAAATGTTATTTAAATGCCAACATGTCTTTCCATCTTAATTCTCCCAGACCCCCCAGGGGTCTAATTCTGCAGTCAGGGCCTGAACCAACAATTGCTGGAGTCAAGGGCATGAGTCACTCCGGCTCCGGCGAGCGCCGGGTGAGACCCGGGTGGGCAGCTGCTCGCCGGGCCCGACCGCAAGCACAGCCCGGTCCTGTAAATTCAGCTCAGCTTCAAAGGAGACAGGCTCCAGATCGGAAATAACACTGTGGCAAAGAGCAAGAATCCCAACTTTTTAATTACACCCTTTTCTCAGCCCAAACCTTCATGTTTATTTAAGGATTGGTAACAAGCCTGAAAGAAGAATTTACCATTTCATAAAGGGGTAGGCACAAGAAAAAAATCTATGTGTCAAAGTGTTTACAGAAGCTTTTTTTGTTAGCTGTGATAATGACTTAGCAAAGTCAGATTTAGTAAAGTTGCTCTTCTTTCACATGCATAAATTCGTACTTATCATTTTAAAACTGTAACTTTAGCAAACAAATTGTCCTTCTGCCACTGAAGGAGGAACAGGAGTTTTCAGACTGCAGTGAGCACGGATGCATGTTTGCGTGTGTGCAAGTGCCTACAGCCCCTAAAGAAAAAAAAAAAGACCTTTAGGTCCCCATTCTATCTCTTCTGCATCAATATGACACGGTCCCAGAGCTCTGATTTCATCCCGATGCGTTGCTTTCAATGGGACTGCTCATGTGCTTAAAGTTAAAACATGTGCTTAAGCGATTTGCCAGATCATAGCAATGCTTGGCACCTTGCAGAACTGAGCCTTTAATGCTCTCTTTTGTGCTCTTACTGTTTCAAATTTACCCCTCACCCCACACAGCCGCACACTGTAGCACATCCAACATTTAAAAAAAAAAAAGAAAATACCACATCTTTGGATACTGTACAACAAACCCAAAATGCAAACATGGACACTGGCACAGCGTTAGCGTTAATACCAACTCTTGTTAGGTCATGTTGCAATCTTAATCATAATTGAATGTAGGTGGAGAGAGGACGGGTTGGTTTTGCTTTAGATAGAAGAGGATTTTTTTTTCTTTTAATTAGACAAAAAGGACTGTCTAAAAAATAAATAAGACAATGCCCATGAGCACTAGGAGGCATCATAGAGTGGCTGATCCAACAGCAAGTGGTTCTCTCAGGCTGCCCGTAGGGACAGTTCCATTTTGCCTGACCATAAGCCACTCTGAACCAAGTCAGTCCCAAGGAGGCCTTTAGCCGACTTTGTGCTGATGACAAGCAGGAGCTGGGGACAGCACATGGGACTTGAAAAAATCCCAGGACCAGCAGAGAAGATGAAGCATCCCACCATGAAGAGTAGAGCCCTGAACTGATGCCCGCACGCCTCCTAACCATGCCATGGACCCAAATTTGGTTCCCTTCAAAATCACCAGGATAACGAAATAATGAATGTGTTTCAAATGCGGCATAGAGACAACAGCTTGCAAAGCCAGGTTCTCACTAAGAGCTGGAGAAGAGTCTGCAGCTCTCTGCCCCCCAACTCCTGCCAGTCGGCACACGTGGCTCAGAGGGGCACAAGCCTGGATTGAGTCTCTTGGTGGCAGCTTTGCCCTTATCAGACCCAAAAATCAAGCCTAAGGAAATTTCTAAAAACCAGTGATATTTGACTCAGCCCACACAGGGGAAACATCCCCTTTGAAGATATTTGGGGTTTCTGCACGGCGCTCGCTGTAATTTCTCTTACAGCAAGCGCGTTGAAAAGACACGCCTGGTCACCACATCACTGCCTTCAAACAAACTCTGACATTAAATAAGCGAATAAATCACAACATCTACTGTCTTCTTGAAAACCATTTCCAGCTACTGTGTTTCACTTACAAAAATTCAGCATCATTAGCTGAATATTTTAAGCTCTTTCGGTCCCAGGCTGTACCTTTTATGCTGTACCAACTTCTACCGGAGACACCGGCAGCAGGCAGGAAACAATGAATAATAACGCTATTGTAAAGCTCCCAGCAATGGCATCCACTGACGCTAATCACCGACTCGGGCCTGGCCATGTCAGTAATGGGATGACTAATTAGCTGCCCCATATAATCTATAGGACCAGAGCCCATGGCACAGCTGCCAGTGAGCGAGGGCACAATTTCAGAAGTGCTGGTAGTGATGAGAAGGTGAAATTGAGGAGGTTGGAGGAACCAAGTACTAATAAAGATGCTTAATTAAGGGGTATTTTCAGTGTCTGGATTTACCCACAAAGCTCCAAGCATCATTTTCCTAAAATAAGATTGCATGTGCGTGGACCTGCTGAGAAATTGCCTATAATCCTTCCAAAACCAGCTTGGCTCAACATGGAAACAGAGAGCTCTGCATCTGCATGGGCAGGGAATGGGAGAAAAACTAAAGGAAGGTTTTATCTCAGCAGAGACGGGGCTGCCACTGGCTGTGACGGGGACAGGAATGGCCTCCAAGAGGGCTGGAAACTTTTTAGGCAGTGATGGTGTGGTACCACCTGCCTGTTCTTGATCTCCCTGCCAACATCTCCAGATCTTCTACCTTCCCCCTCGAGAAGAAGGAGAGCTGTCTGAGCCCCCTCGGCTGGCAAGACTCCATCCCTGTCACACAAAGGACACCCTCACAAAGACGCCCATTGAATTTAATAAGGCTTGGGCTGGGCTCTCAGCATCTAAGAATTTCTTTGCCTCCTCTCTCCCACCCATCGAATCCTATCATTAGTTTCAGTGCAGCTGTGATCAGAGCCTACGAAACCAGCCCAAGGTCATGCAGGAAACTTGTGGCAGAGGGAAGGAGCTGGATCCCCACCCTGAGCCTCCATCCACGGTCTTGCCCAGTCTGCCTGCCTTCACAGCAGGAGAGATCCAGTCAAGCCACAGCCACACACACGTCCACATCCAGGCACACGAAATGCAAATGCAGGCCCAGATTTGGTGCCTTCTGATTCTTTTTTTTTTTCAGAGGTTAGAAAAGGAAATAAATATAGGTGCAAACAGCATTAGGGATGTTTTTCTTTTTCTTTTTCCCAGGCAGCGCTGGGGGGGAGGGGGGAGAAAGTAGAAAAATCAAATTTCACATTTAGCAAAGGCTGCATTTAAAGAAGGGGAACTTTTTGTAACTTTAACTAAAATGCCCGAAGATTGGAGCGATAATGCAAGACAAGGTCTCTCTTTACTTCTTTTCTTTCTTCCTCTTTTTTTTCCCCCAAGAATGACCTTTTACTATGTATTTATTTATATAGTTCATTTTACATGTGCCGGGCTCAGGGTGACTCGGGACATTCTTTCGTGGTTCCATCAGACACTTTTTGAAAGCTCTCCCCCTCTTTCCAGCCGCTTTCCTATTCTGCCTCCCCCTCCGCTTGTTTGGATACGCTCAAGCTCCTGTGTGTTTGGACTGGGGAAGCGGAGCTGTTGTTTAGAAGTTATCTCCAGGGCTCAGATATCCGGCAGCTTTTTCCTAGGAAGTTAACTTTACACATAAAGAGAGAACGAGGAAAAAAAAATAAAGAAAACGAGGGCTCTGTGTTTAAGACAGAAGGGCCAGGGGGTGGAGGAGAAGAGAACAAGAGAGCTGCCCAAAAAAATCAGAATTCCAGCCTGTACTTCCCTCCCTAGAAAGCTTTTCCTTTTTTCTAACAAGGCTATGAAAGATGAGAGAGACAAATATTCTCCTATACAGGAAAAGCCCGTATAGGAGGGCACAGAGAGGTTTCGCACGCAGGAAGTTTGGCGGGGTAGAGGAGCAAACCCACATCTTCCCCAAAACTCACACAGCCAGACAGAGTTGTCACCGCTGCCCCTCACAGCGCAGCCCTTCCTGGGAATGTACCCTGCAAATGCTTCCCGGAGCCAGGGGGAATAAAGGTGATACAATTTTATGGGTGTCCCACAGATGAGGAAGCTGATCCCTACTAAGAGCTGCTGGACAGAGCTGTGAGCACCTTCAAGGGGAACACGAATGAACCAGCCCTGTCCTGCCTGCAGGGTCTGGCCATGCCAGGCACAAGCCTCACCAAACTGGCCAGACCCATCCATCAGCTCGGAAATTCCACAGAGAGGCGAGAGCCACTTTTCCTCCACATTTTGAGCAGCCCCCAGGAGCCCTTCCACATCTTTAATCCTGATGAAACCAAACGTGCCTCAATTCGAAACATTCAATAACTTCCCAAGCAGGGACCATAATTTTTTCCCCCGCTTGATATATTTTTTCCCCTTGTGGTCTGTCTGATTATTTGCCAAATACACTTCAACACATTTATTAGCCATGCCCACAGCTTCCAGACCTTTTTGTGGCTTCCAGGGAAATGCATGAACAGATCACTGGGGATGCTGTAACATATTGCCTGTGCTTAGAACAGTCACCAGTCTTGTAACTATTATTTCAAACATTCACCCACACGTTTCGTCTTCCTCCAACCTCCGTAGCCTGGGCACACGCTTGGCTTTGCACACTCACCATCCCCTGCCTTGTGTCCTTGTGACACAATTGGAGACCCAGAAGGCACAGGCACAAATGACCACCCCATGTACCAGTGGCACCAGGACCTGATGGTTCCAGCTCTTTGCAGGACCAAGGTCTGTCCGATGCCCCAGTGACACCCGGGATACAGTTTGGGTCCCTTCTCCATGATACCACCAGCCAAGGGGGATAGAGACGTGCTTAAGAAGGGGAGGGCAGCAGTTTGGAGAACCCAGGAGAAATCCTGTATATCTGATAATCCCTTTGGTCACTGGGAAGTTATTATCTGCCCTTAGGCCCTGAAAAGAGTCACTGTCCTCGGGTCACCATCCAGAAGCACTGTGTGGAGTTGAAAACTCAGTTCTGGTTTGCAACAAGCCCTGGATCTTGATTTTTAAACCTGTTTTGCAGTTTGCAAGAGGACCAGACAACTGAGGCCCACAGCAGCTGGGACAATCTCTCCAAGCACCCCTCTGTCCCAGCCCTCTGACACAGTGGGACCAGTGGGAGCTGGCTGAGGTCCCCTGTCCATCCCGAGCCGCAGATAGAAAGCAAAAGTTGCAGAAGAAGAAGAAGAAAGAATAAAATAGCAGGAGACTCACCAGTCTTCTCTTGGGTTTGATCAGGGGCCGGTTCTGCCCGTTCATTTTGTGATAGAGTCCACAGGCGTTACACAAATAGTGCCCAGTGCCGTCTCTTCTCCACAGAGGGGTTGAGGTAGCCCCACAATTTACACACTCCCTGCCTTCTGGAAACAAGAGAGCACATAGTTCACTTAGGGAAAGCAGAGGTAAAAGAGGCTGGGGAAAGCCCCCCCCCCCC
>VZTI01003705.1:757739-769110 GCA_013397865.1 Struthidea cinerea
GGTGGTGAGGGGAAGATGCTTTTCCTCACCCAACAATTGGATCGGGAGAAGCCGGTAACCCCCGACCCCCCGCCTCCCGGAGCGCCGCGAGTGAGCAGCCCACCCCCAGGGTCACCTCCGCTCGCAGAGCTGGGAGTAAAGGATGTTATCACGTCGGGAGGGTTATTAAACCGTTAATGAATGAGTGTCTGTGAGACTCTGGACGGGCTGGAGAGACTGCGGGAGGGGGGTCAGGGGGAGAGGAGGCAGAAAGGCTCGATCTTCATGCCAATCTCTGGAACAAATAGCTAACATTTAACGTTTACACCCTGCTTGGCGACGAACTGGCGCTCCACGGACCCCTGATCCAGGCTAAAATGTCCAGAAAGCCTTTGGAGAGAACAAGTTCCTAGCTATCAGGTTCTTCTGATCTCTCTCCTCCTTTCATAGGGCTTTGGTTTCAGGCTGGACTTGTCCAATGTCTGCTTTACCGCTGCGCGCTCCTAAATGAGTGTCAAGGAGGCGAATATCAAATAGCAGAGAGGTCAAGGCGATTTGGTTAACCGTTGGCTGGGCTGATGGCTTTAAACTTGTGTGGGAGGCTGGGGACGTGGCAGGGGGGAGGGAAGGGAAGGGGGAAGGAGTGGGAGCAGAGGGGAAGTAAACCCGAGAGAAGAGAAAGCAAGGAGTGGGGAAGGAAGAGGGTGGTGGCTTGGAGAGCCCCAAAAAAAGCCAGGGTCAAGTGTTTCACCACGGTGGAGGGCTGTGGAAACCCTGGGTAGAGGGTTTATTGGTGGCCCTGGTTGGCTAGGCTGGGGTGTCCCTGCCCATCAGAGGGGAGTGCGTGTGTTTGGGAGCATTTGGGAGCATTTGGGCAATGGATGAGTTTTGAGAGCATCCACATTTGGGCTCCTGCAGGCTGGATCCTGGGTGGTTTCTGTGGGAAGCTGCAGGGTGTGGGTGGGTGCACCCCAGAGGAGTGGGTGCAGACATGGGGGTTGGGAAACATGGGGGATTTTGTAGTGTGTGGTTGGGGGGGGTCACACTGAGCTTGTGTTGGGGGAAAACCCACAAGTGTATCTGAGAAGGTGCTGTCATGCAGAGGGTGAGTGAGGGAAGGGCTGAGCCTGGGTGGGGTTTGTGGCCCTGGGGGTGATGCTGGGCACGAGGGCTCTATGGGCAGGTAGGACAATGCCCAGGTAGGACAATGCCATCATGGTGCTGGGAAAAAGAGGTAGGTGTGGAAGTGTTTGCCTGTGGTGATGGGGGAATGGCAGGATGGGGCAGGAGAAGAGTCCATGCATGGATGGAACATAAAGGTGTGGTTGTGAAGTGACTGTGGCTGTAGTTGTAGAGTGTGGGATGGGCTGTGAGTGTGGGATGAGCTGTGCAGGGATGCAGGACCAATGTGAGGAGCCAGGTGTGAGTGGGACATGCTAGGTGATAAGCACAGGAAAAACCTGGGACTGTGGTGGCCCAGCAATGTTTTCAGGGGGCAAATCCCTTCCCTGAGCACTCTCACACTGCCCAGCATGAGGGCACAGCAAGCAGTGAAGAAATCAAAGAGAAATTTTACTTTGCCTGTAATAATAATTTGCTCAAAAGTAAAAAAAAATATGAGAGAGAGAGAGAATTTCCTGGAAGAAAAACTTTCCTGTTACTGAAGTGGCCAAAGAACAGAATAAATACTCAAGGCCTTTTCCAGCCACACTCCTCAGCTCTGAAGCCACACAAGCCCTCCCTTCCCAGCAATCACATTTTGCTCCAGACATTAGCAGCAAACTCACTCTAGTCCCAGGTAATGTAAAGCTCGTCAGCTGAATCAAGGCAAACAATCGCCATAGGAAATGTGTGCACAGCCACACACGGCTGAGCAGCGCCAGCGCCTGTAACCACCACAGAGTTTGCAGTAGCTAAAACCAAGAGGGAGTTGACCGTGGGTTTCGTTCCCATGCCCTTGACCTACAAGTTGCAGAGCTCAGGAGTGCGGCGCTGGCGGAAGAAATTCAGGTGAAGCCACCAAGGCTCTCAGGATAAAGCTGGAGTCTCCATATTGCCCTGGATTTTGCATTTTGAACGTGTTACAGGGGAACTCTTTTCCTTCTGCTCTCCCTCTCGGAGGTGCAAGAGGGACTTCAGGGGGTTCAGCCCCTGGGCTGTCCTACAGGAACAAGGGATGCCATCGGGGACACTTCAATGAAGCCTGGTGAGGACAGGAGAGAGGATGAGAAAATTTCAGGATCAAATATGCATTTTGGATTATTTTTTAAAAGATTTTTAAATTATTACGGGTTTCATTGAGTTGACTGCTTGGGGCAGCATGGAGTCCAGCAAGTGTGGGCATCACTAAGGTGTGTCCCTACAGAGAGGTGCCTCGTGTGTGTGTTTGGACATGAATGTCCAGGCAATGCGTGTGCAGGGGGTGCCTGTGCATGTGCACACCAGTGATCTTAGATATCTTGTGTTTTATATACACACACACATATATATATAAACATATATATATTCTGTAGGAGGCTGAGAGCCATAGGTCTCTCCACCACGCCTGCATACATCCACATACATACACCCACCGAGGTTGCGTTTCCGGAGACATTCTCAAATAGAGCAGTGTAATTTCTCCGCTGATTTTGATTGACATGCTGTCCCTGGGATCATGTGTTAATCCCTTCTTCACTCAAGCCTTTTCATAACTCATTTCTCTCTGCTAGATGGAGACTCTGATGGTTACCGAGGCAACGATGATAGCACTAAGCCATTTCCCTCTCTGCACGGAGACCATTATTCCGCATGCATAGGCCATTTGCAACAAAGGTCGCCACAAAGTCATCCACAACACAGCACACGTTTATTAAACTTTTATTCTTTTTTTTCTTATTTATTTTTTTCCCTCCCCCTAACAGAGAAACTAGTCAGCATGTGTACAATCTCTCTCTCATTTTTTTTTTTTTTGAGATCTTTGTAATATAGGTAATAATAACTGTAGCAGATATTATTGTACCCAAACTATATATCGCACAGATCAGGGGCTTAGAGTTCCTGGTCTAGAAAGATCATGCTTAGATGGTGAGGTTTTGAGCCAATGATTCCTATTTGTCTTTTGTTCTCCGATCAAATAGCAACTTTAATAGCAGTTGGAGGAAAAAACAGCTGACAGCAATGATGTGAGAGCGGTGTGAGGTGAATATCTGAATGTAAAACCCACACGGAGCTTTGCCCTGCACAACCAAACACCTCCCAAAACCGAATAACCATCACCAATGACCACCCCTTTAAATTTAATTTCTACCTGGCTCCTTACCTGGGCTTCCTGGATCTGGGCATAAGTTGAAAGGGATTTGTCTTGTGGAGCTGGCCCAGGGATGTTAAAAGCCAGCTCTGGCTCTATGAGGATAGAGGGTTAAAGTGCTGCTGGAAAGGGCCCCCACTAACCTGAGGTGCTCCCTCCCCACCAGCGAGGCTTTGCCCATATGGGGCCACGCTGCTGGATTTTATTTCAGCCCCATCCTTCTCCTCTGGAGACCGAATGCGATGCGGCGCTTTGGGATGGCTTTTAGTGAGCAGCCCTTTGCCACCGGGGACGGCACGGACGGAGGCACAAATGCCTCTTCATGGATTCACGGATTTAGCGGTGGAGCCAGCCTCAGCAATGTTACAGATCTCTGCAGTCTGTGTTTCCACAGCCCCCCACCCTGCTCTGGTGGGTCTTGCAGCCACGGTGCCTGACAGCAGCGGGGTCGGGCGAGGGCTGCACGGCTGCTCGGACAGTCCTGTGGCACCAGGGCTGCTGCGGATGTGAAAGAGGAGGAGAAGATGGCCCACGGTGATAAGCTCCCAGGAAATTTCTATGGTGCCTCCTACTCTTCCTTGTCCAGACAGCTCCAGCTCTGCTCTGGGCTCTTATCTCTCTGTATTGCTGCACCTCTCTGGCCTTCCTCCTACAGTGTCCTGCTCAGCTTGGTGCAAACACACTCCTAATTGCACTGGCCTGCCCCAAAGCCCTGATCCCATCTGCCCTCTCTGACTCCCATCACTGGCTTCACTGGTTTTAACACCTATTTCATTTAAATGCTCAATGCCGCCTCTTCAAAGCCCAGCCCTGGCTACTCCACTGCTCCTCCCTTTATTTTCAGTTTGGAAATTTCAAAAAATTATAAATTGACAAGCTTTAAACATTCAGTTTACTCTCTTGGATACATGGAGACACTTAAATGACTGGGAAGTCCACAAGAGCCCAGCTTCTGTGAGTGCAAGAAGTAAGTCCTGTGCTTGGAGATACATCTAAAGCAAAACACCTTCTGTGAGTAACCACCACTTGGAGACAGCCACAGTGGTTTCCAAACCAGCCCCTGTGCTTGTTTACAAAGTTTCTGTTTTGCAAGACATTCACATAGTCAGAGACAAACAGGAGTTGGGGTTAAACCTCCCAATCTGCCATTTATCTGGAGAATCACTTTCCCACTGCGATACCACCACCGCAGAAGGGAGGGAAACACCACCAGTCCAGCTGACACACGGGAGGGTGTTTATGGTGTGGGGTTGATGCCTTCAAGTGCAGGGTGAAGTGGTTCCTGCTGAGGTGCTGATTTAGCAGAGGTGTTTGGAGAAAACAGCTGCCCTGTATCCACAGGGGCTGGTGTCCAAGGCCTGTCACTTCCACCCTTTTGAGCTGATGTGGAGCCAGTGTGAGAATTGTTCCACAAGTGCAATATTGCAGTGGGGGAATCTGAGAGAGACTGATCCTGCAGACGAGGTCCTGCTGGCAGGAGGATGCACTGTCTCATGGCACTGTTCACTGTGTTCCCAAACCACATCCAGCCATTCTGAATAAAAGCCTGTTAGACTCTTTCCCCATCCCCTGCGTCATCCAGCGCCTTGGCTGCTCTTGCATCACTCCTTCCAAGGAAAGTCTCCAGCATACATACCTTGATATTAAAGAAAAGGGTGGGAAAAAGAAGTATTTATCATTATTTCTGCCCATAATGAGCTCTCCTATCTCATTCGGGGGTGCTTGAGGCCAGGAATTGCACAGGGATATTTACTTGTGATGCAGCCCTGGGATGGTGCTGGGACTTTTGAGCGAAGCGTGGCAGGTATTTCCAAGCCCCCTGCACTAATTGATGGGCTCTCTATATATCATGCCAGATAAAGGGCTCTTGCACAGTAAATGCTGATGTTTAGAACATCCTGATAGTGTTTTGTTAACAAGAAGATAACAGGAGAGCAAGATACGTTTGTTTAGCTGCCTATAGATAAACCAAATAGGGTCTTTGTTAAGTTTTCATGACTGATGGCAGGTACTAAATGCGATAAATAATACCCCAGGTCCTGATTTGAGCTACTGTAGCACAAATTCTAACCCATGGCACTGACCTGTGAGGGGGGGATGGAGGGGTTAAAGGCTACAGGAGTGAAAAGCTGGGATTTTTTTTAGGGTGGCAACCCTTTTTTCCTGGGCTGACAGTGGCCTGCTATGGCTTTTGCAACATTTCAGCAAAGTGATACCCACCAGAAAAGCAGGGAATGAAAAAGAGGTTGGTAATAAGGTATTTATGGAAGCAGAAGGGCAGAGACAATACAAAAATTTACAAGGAGAGGGTGGCACTGGATGGCACCAGTCTAAGACCAGTGGTGACCCGTCCTCCGAGGCTCTTCACTGGCTCATCTAGGATAGGATGCTCCAAGAATCTTTGGAAATGGAGGCAAGGCTGTGTCACAAATCCCACGGAGCAGATCCAGAGAATCCTTCTTCCCCCCACCCCAGGAGGACGCTGAGTCAAGGCAGCACCCGCCTCCCTCCCAGGTTTGCCTGCCCAGGGTGCTTATTAGCACTTCTCCCCAAACCACCTGCTAATTGCAAGGTGGGTCACTGCCAGCCCTCTTACAAAAGACAGAAGTGTTATTGAGAGGTGATGGGGTGGCCCTGAGTCATGGGAGAAGAGGGGCCACGGGGTCTGCCCACGATGCTCCCCAGTGGTGTCCCAAAGGTGTCCCCGTGGATGCTCCAACCTGCCAAGACCAGCGACAGTTTACCAGCAGGGGGAGAGTTGCTCAGCCAAGCTCCCAAAGCTTACAGCTGCAAAACCTGCCCAGGTTTGGAAGCCAGGACGTGAAACACCCCAATTCCTTTCAGCTGTTGAAAAGGATTATAACTACAGTATCTTCAGCACCATCTTCCCTGAGAAGTCCGTAATTTGCTCCCCTTTCGTTTGTTTTCTTCTTCTTGTCTCATGTTTTGTTTCCTTCTTCTTGCGCCTTTTAGGACAGGAAGCTGCAGGAGCTGCACTGGCTGATGCTAAAAGCACCCATGACCCTCAGGTTAGCGCCTTCCTGGTCCATACTGCGAAGGAAAGGGATGAGGAAGGCTTCAAGCTTGACTCCATGGCTGAAAACCTCTGTGATGCCATGCTTCTCAGCTCCTGTTCTGACAGAGGTGAAACCAGAAAGCAGCTGTGGCACCCCTAAGCTGGTGCTGGTTTTGCACAACAGCTTTGATACCCAGCCCAGTGTCATGTTTTGGCTCCCTAAGAACTGGGAATGAGGAGCTCAGTGTCCTGCTTTTCACTTAAGAATGGGATGAGTCCATGAGGAGGCTGTGCAGTTTGGGTTTTGTTTTTCTACCCCAGCTGCTCACATGGGTATTTATTTGCCGGGAGTTTTTAGACAATTTTAAGGAGATGTGAAGGGCTGGAGAAGAGAGCACTGGACTGCATTTGTGTGGTCTTCCAAATTATTTACAAAAATACCTGGACTAGCACTGCTCCTTGCCCAGGGAGAGACCGGAAGCTGCTGATCTCTAGTCCTGCTTCATGCACTTCTCTCTCACCCAGAACCTGGGCACCCAACCCATACTGAATCCAGAAAAATTTACAGTTCTCCCCCAGCAGAAATACTGAAAGAGCATGGAAACTTTGCACTCAAGGCTGGACTACATACCTTTAAACACTCAAAGCTTGGAAACTGATGGATGGGGTAGAAACTCTGCCCCATAACTCATTGGGAAGATCCTAAATTTGCATTTCACAACAACGTGCAATGTGGGACTCACGCTGCGCTTCCGAGCGAGCGCTCGGCGTCAGAGCCAGCCCAGAGCGATGGAGAGATGTAAATGAAAAGCTAGTGGATCTTCCTGAGACAACTTTGAACAGGCATCCAAAAAATGAATGGGTTTTCTTCTAATTAGGAGTGTTCGTTATATCTCGTGGTGATCTACAAAACAAGCCACATGCCAGTTATTGCTGGTACAAGCACAACAATTCTGACTGTGGGAAAAAAGTATTTCCAGGCATGTAGGACACAAAACGTACTAAAGGCATTTTAATGACACTTTAATTAATCTCTAGGCATAGGTTAAACAGAGAATATCTAAAAAGGTGTGTATGTGTGTGGGGGGTAATAACAAAAGTTAGGACTCAAATCAAAAGATGCTTTAGTACCTGCATATGTTATTAAATATAATTATATTCATTTAAAATATCCCCACGCACAAAAAATGGTAAACTGGAACGAAGGTTGCAAGCAAATCTCAGTAAATCAAGGCTGACAAAAAAATGTATCAAAAGAATGTTATGATTATCATACCAACAAAAACAAACCTGAATAAATTTAGAGTTAAGGTGAGACTTAAAAAAAGAAATCCAAAGGAGCTAGGTGTGGAAAATTACCCAGTGAAGGCAGCTAAACCACTTCAACTCAGAGATGGGTTACAATAACCTAAAGAAAAAGCAAGTGTGGATATAGAAACACATTATCCTGACCCAGGACCACAGAAATGGAAATGCCTCTGTCAGATATTTGTTGGCTGATAGAGTTTATTGCAACCATTTGCGAGACTCTCACTTCCAGTTTGCTCACCAGACCCCACTCCTGTCTGTATAGACACCTGTGACAAAGCAGCTGGGGTCTCTGCAGAGGTGCATCTTTTGGTTCAGGAAGAAATGAACCTGATTTTACCCCAGATCACCACTTCCTGCCCAATTCTTGCAAGGGCATTGCTGAGGTCTCCTTGCATTGTATCATGGCTGTGGTTAGAGGTGCGTCAGGCAGCCTCGAGGGGAGCCCATGCACAGACATCTCCCCATGCCTTTGGTTTGGAAGGCCCTTGCAGAAGGATCCAGACTTTTGCATGTCTATTACAGGGAGATCTTGGCAGCTGAGTACCACTTTTGGGATAAAACCACAAACTCATGCCCCCAGTGACAGGTTCGTATAAAGGTGCCTGGAAAAGTACAGGGATAGGTACCCAAGGATGAAGGAGGCTCAAAGGTGTATTCTGCAACAAACGTCGCTATTAAAGCAAGGATTATCTGCCAGAGGGGACCTCAGGCTTAGAAAGCAGAGGAAAGTTTCCCTTCTCGTACCATCAGGTGACCCCTCTGCAGACACCGACCCCCTTGGCCTCAGACAGCTCCGGCACCAGTCGTCTGCTTGGCGTCGATGGGAGCTCAGAGGTGCCTGTTCCCATCCTGGCTGTGCCCCCGACGTGCTCTGTGACCTGGCACAAATCACGTCACCGCCCTGCTTTGGTTTCGCTGCTCGTAACGCCAGCAGAAAACAAATCAGTCCTTGTTCACGGAAAGTGAGTGACGCTCGCCCGGCCCCAGGATTTCTCCAGGCACATCTGATGGGAACTGCCACAGCTTTTGAGTCCCTAAGCCATTAAACTAATACCAACGCTGAATAGTTACCTGGTTTTATTACCCTCTCCCAGCAATCACTGGGGACACCCAGCTGCCTTGCCCAAATACATGTACGGGAATGGCAAGGTGGGATGTGCTGCATTGGGATGGGAAATTTGACTGGATATCTCAGGAGGTCAGAGAAGCAGAAAATGATTTGGGTTGGAAGGGACTTTGAAGATCATCCTGTTCCAACCCTCCTGCCATGGGCAGGGACACCTTCCACTATCCCAGGTTGCTCCAAGCCCCGTCCAGCCTGGCCTTGGACACTTCCAGGGATGGGGCATCAACAACTTTTCTGGGGAGCTTGTGCCAGGGGCTCACCAACCTCACAATCAAGAATAACATCCTAATATTCAATCTGAATCTACCTTCTTTCAGGGTAGAAAGTCTGGAAGATCCACTTCCAGAAAATGATAACAGGCACTTGTATTGCACAGAGGGGAAACATGGTGTCAGATAAGTAAAAGTGAGGGACCCATTGCAAGCAGCAGGGTAATTCTGATCAAGATAAGGATAACTGAAAATGGAAGTAAACAGCTAAATTACCACGTTGCTGCAGAAAATCAGAGTTCCTTGGGGGAGGCAATGCCAAGAGCACGCTCAGCTCTGAAACTATTTTGCAACGTGTGCATCCAAGGCTGGATTCATACCAGAGGCCCGAGCAATGCAATTTGGCAAGAGTTAACTGCATGACCAGTGCATGCCATCCAGAAGCCAGAAGAAAAACAAAGATGTGATGCAGCTCTGCAGCCATTTAAGCACGGCTTTGGTAAACAGAGCGGGTTTAACACTCACCAGAGCCTCAGGCACAGGCTAAGGCAATGGCTCCTCCCTCCACCCACCTGCACACTCATGACTTGCACAAAACTTGGCCTGGTGGGAGTCCTGGAAATTAATCTGGTCCCCCCCATGTCTCCCCACCGCCCTCTTTCCCTGACACCAAACCAGCACGCTTGGTTCTGCTCGTAAACACCACCAGACCACCAACCAAGACCAACTGAAAGCGAGGATCCAGGCAGGTATCCCAAGATCTGTACCCTGTTAAAATCCCAGGGAACGCTTTCCAGCGAGCTGGTGGAGCGCAGCTTTGCCAACATGGGCACCTGGGTGTGGGAAGAATGCTGGCAGGGCGATGAACTCATTAAGGTGGAGCTCTGTCACCACCTCCTGCAGGAATCTGAGATGAGTCCATCGCCGCGCCGGATCCTTGTGCAAGTGGGTGTAGGAAGGATCAGTCACTGGAGCTCCGCGCTCCCCGGCTCTGCACGCCAGAGCCAATGCCACCAGCAGAAATAGGAGCCCTTTCCATGTAAGCGAACTGATCCGGCTGATATCAAGTGACTCATTAAGGGCTTACAAAACTTAAGTAGACCATAGTGTTGCTCTCTAGTAGTGGGAACTTCTTGGCTTGAGAGGAGGATTTGATACCTGCCAAAAGCTCGCCTTGGGCCTTGCTGGCGTTAGTAACAGCAGGTCTGCTCTGGGAGGTGCTTGCAAGAAGTTGCAAGCTGCTCCTGTTTTTGCTCTAAAGAATTAAGTTTTCCAAAGATCCTGGGCAGAAGATCTGGCCCTACACTTGGCAAATGATGCACCAAAGCCCGAAATGGAGGAGATAAGGGGTGAAGGTGGAATCAAGCTCTTAAGATGGAAAAATATATCTACTCTGTGTTCTCAGTAGCTCAAAACATTTCACCCTCTGCTCTCCCATTCATCCTTTTCCCATCCAAGCTCTTTGAAAGAATGAAAATATCTCATGTTGGCTAGATTAATTAGAGACAAATGTACATGCATATAGTGACAGGACATGGGGGAATGGCTTTAAACTAAGAGAGCAGAGACTTACATTAGTCATTAGGAAGAAATCTTGACTGTGAAGGTGGTGAGGCCCTGGCACAGGCTGCCCAGAGAAGCTGTGGCTGCCCCTGGATCCCTGGAAGTGTCCAAGGCCAGGCTGGATGGGGCTTGGAGCAACCTGGGATAGTGGAAGGTGTCCCTGCCCATGGCAGGGGGTTGGAATGAGATGATTTTTAAGGACTCTTCCAACCCAAACCATTCTATGATTCTGTGATTCTATGATCTTCCAAGTAGCCAAATATTCATCTTAAACACATCTGAGTTGGAATCACTGTGACTTGGATGCACAGGGCAAAAATAGCCCATCCTTATGGCCCCCACAGAAGTGTTTCTGTAGCCAGAATTGGTAGATGAGATAAACCATGGACACAGAGAATCAAATGGATCCACTTCTAAAGTGGTTGGTAGGCCGGAAATGCTTTTCCCAACTCTAAGGGTCACAAGGGTTTTGCGAAATAGATCCTTGTGATCTGATTAACATAAGTAAATGAAGTCTTAATAAAGGTTAAGTGGGTGCCCAGCAATAGCTGTTTGAGCTTTGCCATGTTTGCTGTGAAACCTCCAGGTAGACTTAAAAACCATCCCAGACAGGACAGGTGTGTGGCACCTGAAGATTAGGTTCAGTGAAGTTGGGAGACATTTCTCCATTGCAAACTGTCCCCAAATGAAAGCATTTTCATGTGACTCTCTTGCTGGTTCAGCTCAAGATTTTGCACAGCTCATGGTGATATTCCTTAAACATCATCTCATGTATTAGAGAGATACAACTCCTTCAGTGGAATCCTCAACATGAAACTGAGGAATATCCTTGCTTTGGGAATCTCTTTTTTTTTTTTTTTTTTTTGCCGCGCGTCATA
>VZTI01003705.1:769116-808193 GCA_013397865.1 Struthidea cinerea
TTTGGCCAGCAATGCTGAAAACAAAAAATGCAGCATTCAGCCAGAGACAACTGCGAGGGCTGGAGCGATGTGGTTCCTCCTGAGCCGTGGCACTGCAAATCCAGCCTTTTAGAGAGTAAGTGGCACTGAGAGCCAATGGCTGGGCTGGGTTATTAGATACCGAGGCAAAGGCCTGGATTTTGGGCTTGACTGAGCATCTGTCTTTGCAGAAAATATAGAGAACAACAGCATCACTTCATCCACAGCATCTTAATACATGGCAGCTCCAAGCACCAACGCAGACATTTCACAGCCCACAAAGCCCAGAGAAGGCAGCTATTGTATGAATTATGAGAGGCGTTTTTTGACATCCCTGAAGTAATTTTAAGCAAGAAGCTGTTTCTCAGATAAACCCCACCAGAGATCCCTGGAAGCAAAGAAGAGCTAGTAGGAAAATAAGGTCTTAATGTGAGCTCAGCCCAGCTCCTTTCACAAAAGGCTCGAAATCAGTGGAGGAAAAGAGAGTTGGTTTCATGTTGGAAAAGTTGTTGGAAGAGGTTCAAGTAAAGCCTGCAAGGCCAAAGGATCTCCCTGGTTCTGGAGGGTCATCGATGGTTTCCAGCTCCCAACCTCAATGAAAACACATTTTCAGCTGAGGAGCAGGTTCAAGGACAGATCTGTCACCGGGAAAGCTCCCAATGGGTCTGTATTTCATCCAGCCCTTGTGAAGGGTGTTATCGTTACTTAACCCGTGGGAAGGTCTGGGCTTCACAGAGCAGGAAACGTTATCCTCCTCCTGTGGATGGAAACTGGGACACGCTCTGATCCTGCACCTAAACTCACCACAGCAGAACTGTGTCCAGCTTTCTTGATAAAAAGTTTCTCCCTTTGAATCCATGCAAAGGACCATGAGGACAAGAAAAACCCACAAGCCAATATGTACCCCTAAAAAGACAATTACAGCATTTACCAAAAAGTGCTGTAAATTACAACTCAATTAAAAATAAACAACTGCACACTATCCCCTGTCCTATTTCCTAATTAATGCAAAAGGAAAATAAAAATTCTATTTTTTTTTTTCCAAATCTAGCTGCCAAATTAAAAAAATCCACAGCAAACAGTGTCCAGTCCCACACCTGGGTAGGGATCAGCTTGAAGGAAGAAGCCTGAAGGTCACCCGCACACAGTTAAGCAGCAGTGGCATTGGAGCCCCAGGTGACACCAGGTGTCGGGCTGGTGACACGCCATCACACTTGTCATTAGTCCCACAGTAAGCAAATGACAGGCACAGCAAGATACTGGCTTAGGGAGGAATTGACAGGCAAGACTTTGGAATTTGTAAACCAAATTCCTGCTCATGACAGGTGATGAAACCTAAATTTTTGTGTACGTGTTCAAAGTCTATTTCTCCTTCATCCCCTCATTTAGGCAATAAAATCACCTAATTATTTTCTGTTTGGTTTTGTAAAACTGTTTTGAAGTCATTATGGGAGCATTCACATTGAAATCATAACAGGGAGTTGTGTTCATATGAAATTACTTTCTCATTGTGTTTTACATATTGCATGAAAAATCTTCCTTCTATCCTGGGTTTACTTGACATTTTGTTTTCTGAAGAAAATTTGCCTTCCTGGTCAAAGCTTGAGGTAGCTATCACTGAGTAACAGAAAGGTTTGGGTTGGAAGGGACTTTAAAGATCATCTATTTCCAACCAATATTGCACCAAACCTCAAGTGTCAGCATGTTTGGTGTCACCATGGAATGGAAATCCCCACTTGCTCAAGGCACCCAGCAGCTGCTGAGCTGCGCTGGCTTTGGCACAGGCCACCAGACACCTGAGTTAAGGGGTCAGGACTCTGGAGCAGACAAGGACTAGAAAGAAAATTTAAGGGGAAACTGCCAAGGGGGAACAGATGGTCTGGAAGCCCTCAGGTCTCCTCCTCTCTCCCTGTGAAGAGTATCACAGGATTTAAAAGTCCTGGTGCAAAAGGTCACTCCATAAGCATCTTAGAATCATAGAACCCTAGGATGGCTTAGGTTGGAAGGGACCTTAAACATCATCTCATTCCAACCCCTCTGCCACATGCAGAGACACCTTCCACTAGACCAGGTTGCTCCAAGCTCTGTCCAACCTGCCCTTGAAAGTTTCCAGGAATGGGGCATTCACAGCTTCTCTGGACAACCTGTTCTAGTGTTTCACCACCCTCACAACAAAAAACCTCTTCCTTACACCTACTCTGGATCAACCCTCCTTTTGTTTTGTCCTACCACCACAGGCCCTGCTAAATAAAAAGTCTGACCCCCTCCTTCACCCAGTGTAAACCTTGAAGAGGCTGAAGCAGCACCTTCAAGGGAAAGCACCCTTGGCTTGGCTGCCACAGCTCACGATTAATGGTTTCTGCTCACAAGAGCCAGGTATGAGCTGTTTGCTGGCTGTAAATCTCCCGTTACAGCCTCCTCTGCCATACAGCACACATGGATTAATAGCAGCTTTCTACTTTTGAGGTTACAGCTGATCCAAAAGTCCCCAGAAGAAAGGGCGAGTTTCCTAAGCAGCATGACTGACAAGACGGCGAAGAGGGAGTTTATTCAGAGCATTATCTAATTCATTCCCCAGTGAAGGAAACTCATCTACTTTTGAGACTTAAAACTTCTAAAGAAAACTGCTATGATCTAAAGAGATTGGCCATAAAACTATTTGTATTGAAAACTTAGCCAGCATGCCTTTAGTGAACTTCATTCATTAACATTCTTCCTGGCAAGGTTTCCATATCTCAGCGTTCATTTTATACTTTAATTTGGTTAGTAGGTCTTTGTTTAATCGTCCTATTGAAAGGAGAACAAAGAAGGTTTAGGTGATACAGTGAAGTAATACACTATATTTTATCTCTGTAAAGCCCAGACAAAGTCAGCAGGCTCTGATACCCTCCGATTTGGGTTTTTTTTTATTCCCTTTCTCTTCCAGGACATTTGGAATCACAAATCAGTTGCAGAGCATAAAGATCCTCACTGTACTCAGCTGCGGACACCTTCAGAAGAGAAACACCTTGTCAAGCAGAGAAATGATACTCTGAGCACAACATACAGCCCCAAAGGAAGATTATCTTGGGAAAAGTGCATTCCCATTACTTCGGGGATGGATGTTCTGCTTTTATATCTATGTCCTCCAATAAAAATCAGTAGTCAAGATAGTTTCATTCCTCTCTGAGCTTTGTGCTTACTGTCTCGATATCAACTTCTTGTTTTTTTCTGGGTGCAAAACTCACTAACAAGCTGCAATTTTGCCTAATGACTAAACTGCTTCGCAGCCAGCACCCAGCATAGTGACCCGTAGGCACAGGCTGCCCTGGAGGAGGATTTACTGCATAAAAAGGATGAAAAACTCTCCAAACGGAGCTGCTCCCCAGCCCCAACACCGGCCGTGCGAGTGGGCAGCTCCTGGGCTGCTGTAAACTGACACAGATCCAACTGACTCCCAACTGACTCCAGATAAAAATCTGGCCCCAGAGTAACGGCAGGATTCAACAAGCTTTTCTCACAGAATAGTTTTTGTGCTCTTTTCTTGAATATTTACGACCCATCCTCACTGTCCTGCTTAAATCCACTGCACATGGTGCGTCCGCAAAGGGGGAAAATTGTACCTGTCTACTCTTTATAGTGCAGCAGATGGTGAGTTGTGTCCTCACTGAAAACTCTTTAATCCTTTACTTTCTAAACTCTACACCAGTTTTTCTCCAACCACCCATGGAAACACGTGTTTTCTAGAGGCAGCGCTCCCGACTGATGGTCCTCTTGATGAAGCTGCACTTCAAGGCAGAAAAACCATTCAGAGACTTGGATGCTCTCCCATGACATCCAACAAGCAAACCAACCTGCAGCCCACCCACTGTGCCCCCCATCTCATGGACGGCGGTGTCCAAAACCCAAATCATAAAAGGATTCAGATGAACACAAATCCCAACACTAAAATCAAGCAGCGAATCAAGGGAGCAGCCCTAACTGCTCCCTAACTTTCCATACACAAAGTTTATGGAGAAGAAACCCAACCTGTGAAGTTACAGCAGCAATTACAAAGGTCTGGGGAAGGAGCTGGGCTTGTTCAACATTGGGTGGGGCCAGGGCCTGTAAAGAAGGTCCAAGCCCCATGGCTGCTCAGGGATAACCATTTCTGGAATGATAATTCATTTATGCCACATTCCTGATACACACCAGCATAAGTGAAAGGGAGGCAGGCTCAGCACCAAGCCCGGCTTCAAACTGATGACCCGGAGGTGAAGGGCCCCTTCTCCCATTACAAATCCCCTCAGCCACACAAGCCTCCTGAAAATGATGCTTTGGTTTTATTGCCACAAGGGTCATTTATAAAATCATAAAAGCCAGGGTAAGAAACCAACCCAGCAGCAGCAAGGCCAAGCATGCAGAGAAAGAGCTGAACAGCCATCGAAAGGGGCAAGTTCAGCCTTCCCATGGCATCCTGAGTAATTCAGTTGATTAAATGTGAGAAGTTCTGCTACATGGAGAGGAGGAGGAAATGCATAAACAACTTACCAAAAGCTAATTTCTTTATTATTGCAACCAGAAATGACCAAAGACGGCGTATTTTGTATGTCTGCACATTACACATGGAAAAAACCCCAAGAATCAGCATTGCAACATCCAACAATTCAAAATAAAATAAAATAAAAAATCAAACCCAAGAACTTTCTTGACTGGTAATTAACAGGGACGGAATATAAACGAGATGGCATTGAACAAAGCAGGTAACAGTACACTTTTAATAAACCAATTTCATCCATATCTCCACTGATTTGCAATTTAACAGTTCTATCAGCAAAGCCTCATTTCCCTAACTAGACCGGTACTTTTTAAAACATGACTAATTCATTAATATCAATTTGGATGCATTTAAAAAATAACTCTTAATATCTGCACAACAGGCTAAAGGGCCGTATTTCTCCAACACCAGACGTTCTCACTGCATTGGTTTAAAATACAAATATCCCCAAATTAACCAATGCAATCTCAAATTGATTAGAAAACAAAAGGCATACATTTTTTTCAAGATTTATTCTTATTTAGCTCTGAGAGCCATTGCACTACAACATCTAACACTGACTTTTATTTCAGTTTCTCTGCACTTTCCCCTCACATTTTCAACGGGGAATGCGACTGGGATTCACTTTACTGGTCTTTCGAAGGTGATACACAAAGCAGAGGAACACACCTGCACCTCCTCTACCTAAACACGATCCTTTTGGCAAACTCACTAACCACTTGTTAAAAAAAAAAAAAAAAAAAAAAAAAAAAAAAAAAAAAAAGGAGAAAAAAGTCCATTCCAGCTACAGATTAACACGCTGTAGCTGCCACCAGAAGTGCAGAGCCCCCCTGGCCTAAGCTCCCAATTCAGAAGGCATTTAAGCACATGTATAACCAAGTGTGGGAACAGGCTCCTTGAAGGCAATAGGATTACTCACTTCTTAAGAAGTTACCACATGTTTAAGTATCTGAATCGAGGCCTAATTACGGTGCTGGCCACCTCCTCGTGCACGCACAGCTGGGGCAGAGCTCACCAATCCCTCACAGCCATGAGGACAGGCGTTTGTCACACGGGCTTAGAGTAGCTGCTAGGTTTGTATTCTTGGGCAAACGACAACAAAAATCCTCAAGCCCTAAAAAATAATTAAAAAAAAAATTTACTTTATAAATATCAGGTATTTACACGTGTGAAAATCTTTTAATGGGAAGTGTTTTTACACACCGATGAAATGTACAAGCAATGAAAAGGTACGTTGACAAACACCTTAAAAAAAAAAAAACAAACAAACCAAAAATCAAAGTATAAAATATATTACAGGTCCACCGAAAGAAATTCACACGGAAGAAAAAAATTGACACAATAGAAACTTTTTTTTTAAAAAATAGAAGGTATATCACAAAAGCTTGAACATGTTTATTTTATGTTAGTACTAAAAATCAAGGAAAAAAGCTTCATATATTCTCGTCACAAAAATATTTACCAGCCACTTTTTATTTCCACATTATGATTATCTGGCTCAGCGAGAGTCAAGGCTGAACTGTATCCAGACTACAGAAATCATTCCAGAAGGTTGTCTCAGTTTACAACTTACTGCAATTTACATTTTCTCCTCCTCTCAGCATCTCACTGCAAAGGTTCAAGAGGGATTAATAACAAATCGAGAAAGAATAGGACAGATATCTGTATTTACAACATTCATCCGTGTTGCTGCCGAGCCACAGGAGCGGGAGCGGTCCCAGGAACCACCGAAGTCTTCACAGCGCTCTGTGCAAATTCCCCTTGGCAGGGGAAAGAAACAGCATCAGAATGTACCAAAATCCATGCCCTGGGCTCGGACGGTCTGTGAAACCCAACAGCCCCTGACCGAGAGCATCTCCTCGCCCCTGATTCACTGCAGAGACACAGCCCCGGCAGCCGCAGGGGGACGCGGGCAGGGTGGATCCCTCCTGCAGCAGAGTCGGGGCAGGAGGTGCCGTGGTGACCACATGACTTCAGTCCCCAGCCAAGTCTTCAGTGTGCCCTGTGCTTCCTCTTCTTGTGTTTTTTATCTTTCCTTTTGTTGGCACACTTGGAGCAGAACCATTGCATCTCTTCTGGGGGTGCAGCCGTAAGCCCAACGCAAGGCCTGCGAGGGACAGGAAAATATCACATCATCTCAGTGGAGCAACATTGCTTCGGTTTCTTACCCCTAAAAATGCTACTTTCCAGTGGGAGACAGGATCTGGCCTTCAAATTAATATAGCAATCATCATTATCTTAATGAATATAATGATTGAAACCTAAAAAACAATGATCGAAACCTGAAAACTCTGCTTTGAAACAAAAAAGAAATTTCAAAAGGATACTCAGATAAAAAGTGTTATTTTAGTAGAAAATATGAGTGCACTTTCAGGTGTAATAGACTAGATTTAAAATAATTTCAAATGTTTCTTTAACACAACTGCAAAAACCCTTATGATTTTATGTAGCTTTTTAAAAAAACGCCTAAAAAGTGATTAATTCCCCCCAACCTTTTTATAAGAGCTGACATTTATATCACTGTTCATACAATGCTTCATAATTTGAACTGTCTATCTGTATACACTGTGCTCATAATCCTGTAGTTCTCACAAAATTACCGGAATCAGCAATATTTCCTAGCAGTTTCAAAAACAACCGTTATCACCAATGCCCATTAATTAAAAAAGTAACTCTCCTTCACAGCTTAAAATCTGCTTTTTCAAATTTCAGAGCAATGGAGATAAAAATATCTTCCAGATTATTAAATTGGACACAGTAAAGCTATTTAAATATTCCCAACGTCACGAACTATTAGAAAAAAAAGGGTTTTTAATAATATAGCCCCAATCTGCCAGGCACTGGCAGAGTAGGATGGATGAGAGGAACTTACCAGTGATACCAATCATCGCAGTCGTCACAACCTATCATTGGACTGCCATCATCTGGCTTGTTACAGCCAGGACAGATCCAGATCTGGTTACCCCACTCGTCTCGGATCTGGTGCAAAGAAAAGCAAAGTTAGCTGGTTTTCAGGGCTAAGCAGGCAGGAAAAGTGACATTAAAAAAAACAACAAAAAAAAAGGTTTCTTGCTTATCTGGCTAAGCCATTCAGCAGCCCCCGTTGTTATGTGTGAATTCTCCGATCATGAGAGCTCAGTGTTACGTCTTAATTGATTTTCCTACACTGCTCATGACGACAAAATAATTCATTTTTCTGCATTGTCCTGTAAACCAGTAAAGCCAGTTACACCACCCGACCTAAGCACGGGCATTCACACACAGAGTCAGGGCTTAAGGACACAATTCCTTCTCTGTCTATACTTTTAAAATTCGACCCTGTTAATGGCAAGCAGGAGCCACAGCAGCCTCCTGCGTAAGATAACAGTTCTTATGTGCATGTAAAATATACAGCGCCGTGTGTATATATTGCTGCATTACTTATTAGCCAAAGTCTTCAACTCCAACGAGCTGATAAGATCAGGATATAAAAAAAGTTGTTACTGAGTAACTTTCCATTCCCCTTATGACATTTATGCCACAGTACAATTTACTAAAGGGTAAATGAAACAAGAAAGGCAGCTCATTTACAGTACTGGGCAGCTGATCACCAGGTTCATCATATGCATTTTTTTAATGTTTCTATCCTGCTTGACCCATTGTTTGTATTTTTAAATTGCCAGTGGTTCTTGAACAGCTCTTTGCTAAAAACATACACACAAAATGTCACAGAATCCACCTAAAGGAGTGCAATTAACAATACAAAGTACAAAATGTCTGGGGCATTACCCTGACTCCATCACTCCTTTATGAAGATTTGCACATTATCACTGAATCTCAAAACCAGAAACTGTTTTGTTCCCAGCTTTTGTACATTTACACATATCTCAGGCAATAACTTTTTGCTATCTGTACAGCTTACAAACATGATATTAAAAAGTAGCAGATGAAAAGCCCCAAATGTTCTTAGTAAAAAAAAAAAAGCCACTACACGGTGGTCTGTACATCTTACACCACTTCCTGAAAAATCAATAGGAATGTACCGGAGCTGCAACCAACACATCACTCTTCCCTGATTCCTCTTAAAGCCCTGAATGTTTCTGTGGTTTAAAACTCGAAAATACAAGGCCCAGGAATACTAACCAGGGAGCAATCCCCTTCCCAACAGAGATACGGAGTAGGCACCGTCATAAAATTAACTCGATTTCCAAGCTGATTGATTGCAATAATCATTCCTATCTACCATCTAATCTCACATCTGCAAAGTCATTTTAAGTTGCTGGAGAAGCATCTGCTGCCCACGTGAAGTGTCTGGGCTCAGAGTGAAGATGTCCAGAGGCATTTCGGTGGGATAACCCTGCTGCGGAGGGAGGGGATGCTGTGCCACGGTGCTGCAGAGAAGGGGTGCTGTGGGATGCTGGGCTGAGGGCTACAAAACCTGCCTGAACGCCTGACTGCACCTCCATCATCCCCCAGCACAGGCACCCCATTTCTGGTGCTGCCTGTTTTGGGCACTGGCCCTGCCAGGTGTAGGCAGCACTGGTGTTGCCCCATTGGAAGACAGACACCCTAACTTTCCCAAACTTAGTTTTTCAGGTTTTCTTTTTCTCCCCTGCAAAATGCCTGCCTCAGGCTCTCAGGGGCTGGAGAGGGGCAGGGTGGTCTATATACACAGAAACCTCTGCCCATTTGTTAAACAGGAACTTGGGCTGCTGAATAAAAGATATTAAAAATATTGCATAACTTCTCCTTCCTTAATGAGCCAAGGGTCGTGGAAGGAGGGACAGAGTGGGATTGCTGACTGCTGTGCTAGTACAAACCACTGAGAGCTAATGAGCAGAGCACATGCACTGAGATGCTATCCAACAGGGAGATGTGCACCCTTTTTTTTTTTTTTAACTATAAAATCACCCTCCTCTCCTCCCCTGCAGAAGGGAGTTGCGCACCTCTGTCCCACTGGCTCCACTCTTATCTCTAGAACAGCTTTCCCATGTGATCTAGGAAAATCATGTCATCATTCTGTGTCCTGGATTTCCTTCATACAAGAGGCTAATAGTTATTAATTATTTTCTTCTCCCCCAACCTCTCTCTGAGCATTTTGACTTATAAATCACATCAGGTGTCTCTCTGCCTGTGCACATAGCTGGGTCCTAATGCAGTAAAGCCTTGGTTTCAACTATAATGTTGTAAACCATCACTTTTCACAAGGGCATGGAGAAACAGGACAACGGGGAATGGTCTTAAATTGAAGGTGAGTAGGTTTAGATTACATATTAGGAAAAGAATATTTACAATAAGGGTGGTGAGGCACTGTACAGGTTGTCCAGAGAGGTTATGGACATCCCATTCCTGGAAGTGTTCAGAGCCAGGCTGGACAGAGCTTGGAACAACCTGGTTAAGTGGAAGGTGTCCTTGCCCATGGCAGGGGATGGAACAAGATGGTCTTTAAGGTTCCTTCCAAGCCAAACCATTCTGTGATTCTATGGTTCTGTGAAAAGCAAAAATAACGTGGAGCCTCCGTATCCTCTGAATTCTCCATTAAGGTGCTAAGAGTGTTACCACTGGAAGTATGTAGGCAAAGTTCTAGGTTTTCCTTCTTAAAACTAACATAATCTCTGAATTATCTCTTGCCATAATGACAGAAGAAAATGGGCTGTAGTACAGTATTTAGGAAATGTTTCTCTCTTAAAGTAAATTTGAAACTTCAGGGCACTACTGTAATAATAATAACAATAATAATAATGGCAATAATAATAGTGACCAAATACCAAAATACCAAATACCAAAGGTGAGGCTGTGTGTCCTGCACCTTAAGGATATGCAGAGCCTGCGTGACGTTGTCCAGTGCTGTAACTAACTCGGGAGTGAAAAGTAGCAGCTGTTTAAATAGAGACCAGTAACATGATACAGCAGTTTAAGTCCAGCAGGGAAGCACCTTTCCATTAGAAATGCAGGGTAGATTTATATTAGAAATCAATACTAAAACAGAATCATAAAACTAAAAATTAAAAAAAAAAATCATGCATATGTTGGAATTCAAGTATGACAAACTCTGTAATAAAAATAAGCTTTAGGTGTTTTAAATGGTGAGATTTTTAAACTGCAGCTAAGCGAGGTGTCACCAATCAAGCTGGAATTTAGCCAGGACAGGGAGGATAACAACACTGCTACCCTTGTGCTGCTTTTCAAGGATCAGGAATGCTCAGGACTTCATTTCACACAGCATCTAAAGCAGAAATTCTCAGCAGCACAGCAAGCCTTGCCATACCCAGACATATATCCACATTCTTTTAGGGAATGCAGTTCCCACACCATGTTACACAAGAGAGTTTTCCAAAAGAATGAAGAATGCTGCCAGACAGAGGCCAAATTCAGAGCACGTGTCAAACACACAAATGAAGTGTAGACTAATGAACAATCTACAGACTTCTGAGATACACAAACATCTGCAATTTCTTTATGTCAAGGAAACCAGGAAAGAGATTAGTGGACTCTACACATTTCAAATGAGGGCTAAGTCAAGTTCTTGATGTTGTATGAGGGTTTTGTACTTTACCTGACTGACAGCAAAATCTATGTTGAGTTTGACATTTGAGGTTTCAATTCAGCACTTTTGAAAGCACCTATAAAAAAACCTCCACCTCCAAAAATAAGTGCTCTAGCTCAGTTAGCAGAAAACATCACGTGGGATATAGTTGGACTTGTTAGAAGGAACTTGGAACTGGGAACCGATGAAAAATTCAGTCCAAGTTGTTGGATTTTAAATAAGTTATCAACCCCTCAAAACATGTGTGGAAACAAGGGATAAGCAGCAGCTTAACAGAGAGCAACATCAGGAATTCAGGAACCATCAGTTTGAGATGATGAGTCACCCAGGAGCTCACCAATTCTAGCGAGGAATGCCCCTGGCTGTGACAGAGCACAGCAGTGGCACGTGTTACCTACCACGTAAGTACTGACGGTCTCGGTCACCACGCTCCGAACGGGAGCTTTGGAGCCTCCAGCTGCCGACACGGCTGGGGAGGGTGGTGGGATCAGGACTGGTGAGATGGTGGCCTGTGGAGGAGGAGGAGCTGGAGCCGGAGGAGGGGTGATGTGAACGGGAGCCGGCACTGGTGACGGCACAGGTGGAGGTGTTTTGGGCCGCGCCGCAGGAGTGGAAGGTTTGGCCTCTGGAGCTGACACCACTTTGCTGATGACTCTGTAGGACCAACATTGAGAATCGTTAGAGCTGATGGGAGAGAAAGCAACCATCCATCACTGATTAGAGAGAAAGAAAATATAGAGCAGCTAATTCACATCACCCTGGAGTCACCAAAGAGGCTGTTTCAACCCCACACAAGGACTGCTGTCAGTGCTGCACCCATCCATTTGCAGGATAAAGCACAGAGCCACTACAAAGTGAATGCCAGGACAGCCTGAGCCACTCCGTGCCTCGCTGCCGTATAAATATTCTCTGTGGCTTTACTAAACCTTGTTTCGTTAAGTTTTATTGCATTAGCTCAACTTGTGGGAAATATTAGAAAGGAAAGTTAATCAGCTGTGAACAGGACTGATTTTAATCTTCAAACTGAGAGACAGTATCATCCTGTTAAGATCCTACATTTGGGGGTTCTGCAAATATTTTCTAGTTTGGTATTTCTTTCCCCAAATGTTTATGAAATCAGCAGTGGATCTAGTCAGGACAAATAAATGACGCACACTATACACTCAGCAGTTAAAATATTGCTACTTACTCGAGTAGCTGAAGTAGACAGGATGTAGCTCTAGTAAATACACTGTATAGAACAATCGTGCCCAGAAAGGGAGATACATGGAGAACCCGAAGTTTATTAATGACTGTTGATACACAGTGTTATTGATGTGCATGCAATTTAACAGACAAGCCAGAAAAAGCCCTTACTACAAGGCTCTAGGTTAGAAACATACAGAGAAGGAGAAGGATGTTTTAAAAAACAGAACAAAAAAACCCCCCAAAACAACCACAACCTCAAACAAAACACAGGATAAGTCTATTTGTTTTACCACATTTTGGCAAATCATTTAACTAATTTATTTATATTTGAATGGTAATTGTGGGAGTGCAATTGATTTGTGATGGGACTGTATGAAGAGGGTGATTTAAAGAAAGGTTGGGCGTTCCAGGGAGAAGGATTGCTTAAGAAAGCAAAATATGGAGACATCTGTAGAGAAACCATGACGAAAATCAAATTGCATCAAATCCTAAAAACCAGGAATGTCCATCTCCACTGTCAATGGGAATTTTACATTCAACTTCAGAGGTTATTGCAACTCTTATGATATTCCAAAGGCAGTATCACTACGATTGGAGACACTGTCTGAATTTCAAGTCAATAATCCGAGCCATCATTTGAGAAAGGCTTGGAATTACACAGTATGTAATGTCTGGCCGAGATAATGGTGTTTGTTCTCACAAGATATGCCACTTGCACTACAAAATCAGAACTATGGCAAGTTATAGTAAAAACAGACTTAGTAAAAGGAAACAAGAGCAATGAGTTTGGCAATCCTGCATCACACCTACAATGAGTGAACAGGAGAAGAAAATCAAAGAGTGGAGTGGAATCTAAAAGGCAACAGATGATTTTTTCATCAGCAATGCTGAAGACATTCACACCATTTATGTCCCAGTGATTGCTTCAGGTAGGTAATGTGGGAGCTAAGGGTTTATATGCGTCAGTAAGGTGCTAGACTGTGAGTCAAAGTGCAGGAGTCCTCATTTATGTTGTGTGTGTCTTGCAGAAGGAAGGAAGCCCTACTATCAGGCCATCTTGGGAGCAACCTACGCATGAAAACCAGCCTCCTTCTCCTGTTAGTGGGGAACATCCAAAACCCCACTGTTATCTCCCACCAAGGAAGTTTTCTCTTTGGCTCACGTTGTGTTTCTGGTTCAGTGAAAGTCTCAGCGTGTGGCTCCCGAGGCTCCTGCCAGACTGGCCACCCCAACTCAGATGCTTCTTCTGTGTCTTCCTCCTTCCACTGCTCCCACAAAGAGCCCTGGCTCCCAACAGTGAATGCCCAAGACCTTGGTTGGCGCCAACACTCCCATGGTTTGTAAAATCACCCTCATGACTTGAGAGCCACCTCTCAATAAGCAAACTCTTAGCCATAATAAAAGCGAGCATAGGGACAGACAGCAAAATATTGGCACAGCAGAAGTCATTTGGATGGTTTCAAACATCATTGCTCCTTCTTTCCCCGCCTCTCTCTCCTACCTCCTGCAAGTAAACCAAGTTCTCTTATGAGTTCTTCAGGGAGTCAACCCTCCCCAAGTCTAGACTAGGAAATGTATTAGCTAATAGGGCTTTAAACACAACTTTGCACACAGTGTAAACAGTTTGAAAGAAGTATTAGCTAATACAATTTGAATAAGACTGACCATGCCTGGCTAACACATGAAATTAAATTACAGAGTTCCTTGGTCTAAAGCCACGTTCTCCTCCTGCACAGGGTCTTCGAAGCCACTCTGCTAATAACTGCAGAGTGCAGTTATTAGCTGCAAGGAACACCACATGTGAAATCTTCCAAAACTACAAATATTCATTAGTGAGCAACACATGCTCATCGATTGGCTGGCATGCCTGAAGTGTGCAATTAGGACATGTTCAGTATATAGGGCAGCTTGTTTATCTTGATTTTAGAGCTCAGTTATCAAAACAGGAGATCGGCATTTTGGAGCACGCTTGGGCCTACCACTCCCTTGGGCTAATGAAGTTCAGAGACTTTAGACTCCAGAGTGGAGAAATGAATGGTTTTGTGCTACACCATTAGAGGTGATGGAGTAATCTCAGCGAGGGTGGTTTAGCTTGTCCTCAAGAAGGGGCTGCACACATGGCAATATGGAGGTGGGGAGAAATCAAAGGGAAATAGCAGTCCCACGACTAATAATTACTGTTACTTCAGACTTGGAGAGAAACCTGATATCAAAACACTATGTAAATGACGGCAAGATTTATGAGCTCTGTTTTTTAGACAGGAAAATTGAGGCACAGAGCACACTGCAAGTAGGCGGCTCTCACTGCAGCAGAGCCTCGATCCACCTGGTACCTGAGTCCTGCTGGGATTTAAACTCTTCCTTGGGACATCACCATACATATATTGTTACCTTCTTTCCCAAATGTGTTTTCATGTTTCCAAAATCATCACTTAGTCTGCAAGTACAATACTATATAAAAAAACCTTTCACCTCCTTCTCCCCACCAGTCCAAGAACTCTAAAACTGAGGCTGAATGAGCATTTTTTGCAGAAATCAAACACAAATGAACATCAACCACCACCAACACAACCAATCAGAGTCCTGAGACGAGAACTGCATTTCTCTGCAGGCTGCTTGCCTGGCAATGCATCAAGAAAAGATTCTACACTGAAAGATAAAAGGTCAATTAAAAATTGTTTTTCAATCAAAACAGTTCCTCCAGAATAAAGGGTTGTGAGAAAACCTTTGGAATAGATGTGGTAATAAGAGCCTCCATAAATTGTCACTACAAGTTACCATTCCCTTTTAAAAAGACCCAGAATTAATGTAAATACAATGCATTTGGTTGTGTCCAACCTAAATTCACTTTGGATTTCTTTCCAAATGCCAGCAAGAGCTGTCCTGCTCACAGAACCTCAGTGTATGTACCACTGAAGGCATGTATTGATTTGTCACAGAGTGTCCAGTAGTAGCCAAGAAAACATATCTAAACATAATAAAAAGGGAAAAAACCTAAGGGATGTGAAATTTAAAGTGGAAGGACAGAAAGACAGAAAAATCCTCAAATAGTGTGATTGCCAATTAAAAATATTATTTTTCCATGTTGTTTTTTTATGACCCCTTTGCTAAAAGGGCAGAGCATAAAGCTTCCTGACAAAGGCATTTTTAAGTTATATTTCTTCCTCACAATCTGTTCCAGTGCAAACACAACTTCAACCCAATATGAGAACTTAGTAAGATCTTCCATTGCCATTTCTGCTCAAGTACATCAAGGCTGTGTTGGGCCAAGACAACAGCATGTAATATCCAAATCTCAGCTGAGGAGTCAGATCTCATGGAATCATAGAATGGATTGGGTTGGAAGGGACCATAAAGATCTTCCAGTTCCAATCCCTCTGCCATGGGCAGGGACACCTTCCTCTAGACCAGGTTGTTCACAGCCCCATCCAACCTGGTCTTGAACACTTCCAGGATGGGAAGTCCATCACCTCTCTGGCCAACCTGTGCCAGTGTCTCATCATCCTTATAGTAAAGAATCAATGCTTATCTACTGGTTTAAAACTGTGTCCAACACTGCACTGAGGGAAAGGAAGAAAAGAAAACTTCAGCGAAATTTTTCTGTTTCTCAGGAGGGTAGAGTGAATGAAAACCCATTTTAATCATCACTCCAGGGCAATCACTCCATTCACAGCTATAGTTCCAAACCCAAACAGGATGAAGACCAACTGTCAGCTTGCAGGCAAAGTGCAAATTCTACCCAGATTTGAAGTGTCGCAACAGGTCAGTTGGTTTCTAATCAGCTCTAAGTGGCATGAGCTGTAACATGCTACATCTGGAGCAAAATGAAGCTCCAAGGTGTGAAATAGTTTCCTATCTTTGGAAGTAATTTATTTGATTTCATTCTGATCCTTACGGCTGAAAGCCCCATTGACTGCTACACATAAACACAGGGGAAAGACGTGCACCAAAAGGAAATGGCTTTTCAAAAATAGGATATGGGCCACAGGGCAGAACGATTGCTATGGGCAATGAGCTCCAAAAAAATGCTGTATCAGTACTTCAAAAGGTTTACTAAAAATATCACTGTAATCTTTGTTTCTCAGAGGCAGAGCTCCCAAGGAGCTGTTTCTCTGCCCAGAGTAAAAAGTAACATTTGAAAAGTCCTAATTCTTTTCCAAACCGATGACTCATTTTTAAGCAAGGAGAAGGAGCTAAATGGGTCTTTGCATGTAGGAAAATGACACCAACAACTGCATTGACATAACTGAAACTGGTGCAATTCACTTGGATTATCAATCATCATACTATCTATTAGCTTTGATATTCCCTTATTGATATAAATTCCTTGAAGCTAGAAAGTGATGCAACTATTTTGTTACTGAAAAATCTCACACCTGGAACTGAGATTGTTGCACCAGAAAAAACCTAAACACTCTAAGACCTATGGGTGAGAGTGTCAAAAACACCTAAGGAAATCAGGAAATTTCCATATGGTTTTGATTCTTCAAAGATTAGAGGTGACTCTGAAAATTTTATTCCAGCCCTGGAGGAGAATCAGTATGATTTAAGCTCTGTAATGTAGGCTAATTCCCATATTACTTTTAGAAAGGGAAATTTATTAGCTGTTTTATGCCCTGCTGAGTATTTTATTCTGTGCAAACAAGTCATATTGGCAAATAGAAGCTCCACAAGCACACGCTGTGACCAACTTGTGAGTTTGTAGAGTGCCAGAAGGCACCAAACCTCCAGTGGAGCCCCAAGCAATTTTGCAAGTGAATTAAACATCACCTGCCACGTGATATTCTTCTCTATCAAGGAAAATGAACTTTGAGAATGTATTCCAAAATAACATCCACTTTTGTGGGTGCCTGCCTCTTCCAGGTAAAATGTGTTGACCTTCACTGGTGCACATGGAGATCAACAGTCCATCCTCCACTTCGACACAGCTGGGGAAAGGTCCCCACCATCACCCTGCTCCAAAATCTCACTGCCCTGGTGTCACAGCAACCTCTTCTAATTTCCAGCCTACATTCATAGTCAATTAAGTCCCATCTGCTTTTGTGCCAGCACTGTTCTTTAGCTTAAATTGCTTTCTCCCTCCAAAATGTTTACTTGTCTGAGGTACTTCTAGGCAGCAATCATAACCTCTCCTCATAAGCCAGACTAAACACACCAAGTTGCTCTCCTCTCCCAACACTGACCCCTAACAGTGCTCCAAGCCCTCCTCTGCACCTGCTCTTCCCCATTCACACAATCCCAGAATGGGTCAGGCTGGAAGAGACCACAGGGGTCATCTCCTTCAACCTCCCTGCTCAAGCAGGGCCATGCCAGAGCACACGGCACAGGATTAAGTCCAGCTGGTTTTTGAGTATCTCCAGTGGAGACTCCACACCCCCTCTGGACAATCTGTTCCCGTGCTCGGTCACTGTACAGGACAGAAGTTCTTCCTCATGTTCAGGTGGAACTTCCTGTGCATCAGTTTTTGCCTGCTGCTTCTTGTCCTATTGCTGGCATTCATGATGGAAACAGATACCTGAAATCCATGTCAGGAAAACAGAAGGAAAACAGCAGGAAAACCCCATCTCTTGCAGGGACTGCCAACTGGACTAAACTAACCTAGAGAATCACTTGCTTTATCTAAGATTGATATAAAACCTACTCATATGGCTCACTTCTGTTTTGAGTTTAATTCCTTTACTTCTGAGCCTTTAATTGGATCCTCATCCAAAATTTGCTTTATATTTACGTATAATGCTGTCACCAGGTTCCTTTCTTCCCTTCTTTAGCACTTCTATTTTTAACTACTGTTTATTAAAATGGATTAAACAAACATCGCATTTTAAAATAAAAAGAAATGTGTTAAAAATTTCTTGTCCCTGAGTCTGCAAATTTACCACCCAGTTCTTCCAGAACTCGGGAGAAAGTGTATTTCAGTGCATAAAGGTCCCGGTATTTTCCTTCCCAATTTATTATGGCAATTTCCATGACTGTCAATGTGCTGCCGTTATGCATCTTGTCCTAGTCCTCAGTAAAGGACTGAATGCACATGTATAACCAGAAGGAATGTATTCTTTCTGGTCTTGGCTCATAACTGTATTATTCTTCATCATCTCCCTGTCTTCATTTTCATGGTCCTTCTTCTCTTTTCCTATTTGCTCAATATCCCTTAAAACATTTAATTCACTTGAATTTCACCTCCACAGTCTTCAGCCTTGGACACATTAACTTTCTTTTTTCCTAGAGATATGATGCTGTCTCCTGATATTCTTTCAGAAGAAGTTATTCATGCAATTCACTGTAGTCATTTTGCTACAAGTGCCCCGTTCCCACTGGCAGAAAAAACCATTTTTGAATCCATTAGGTCTTCAGTCCAGCTGACATTTCCAGCTAACACCTTTGGTTTATGGACATTTGCACTGTTGAAATTGAATTACAGGTTTTCTACTGTTTATTTTCCCATTACTTTAAGTGAAACAGAGCTCTGCCCTTGGCCTTCACCCTCTGTATCTGTTACACCCAGAGTATTTCTCCCAACAACCACAAGCACCTTTCTGTCGATGACTCCTAAATCTCCCTCCCATTTTCTCACCATTCTGACTTACACCTTTGGATGGTTCATTGCCAGTCTGACAAAACAAAACTGAGCTGCTAGCGTGGCGTCTTGGTATCTTTCATCTTTTTTTTTCTCTCTTATCATTAATAACAAACATCTTCGATGTTAAAACCACCTGGCACCAACACCTTCTGCTGAGTTCTCAAGAACAGAACCATAAGCTGGTAAAACATGTTTATGTCAATGAGCTCCTCTCAAACTTTCTCTTCTATGTTCCCTGCAAACTGCCTTTTATTGTCATTTGTTTTGGGAAATGTTATGGGATGCACAATCTATGCATTATGCTTGCCCATAAACCAGTCCTATATCCACCCTTTTTGGTGGGAACTGGTATAGAACATGAATTGCAATAACTACCAGAAAGTTGCACCAGTACGGGTTTAGAAGATCTTTAAAGCTGTGATTTTCAGCTTGTTACCAAGCTTGTTTTTGAAAGAAACAAGTAAGACAGTCAGTTCTGGACTTGGAGACTCTGTACAGCTAAAGATCAATTGCTAACAAGACCCCTTCATTAAATTCAGGTAGGACCATCTGTTCTTTTGTGGCTATTTCTTTACGGTCTTCTTGTCCACATCCAGCTCCCAGGAAGCACCCCACAAATCCTCGGGTCTATGGAGTTTCCTCACTTTTGTTTAAAAACCTCAATAAAAGAGTAAAAAAAAAAAAGCATCTCTGTCAAAGACAAGAACAAATCAGTACCTTTCTGTTGCAGTCAACCTCTATGGAAAGTCTATTTTTGAAACAAATACCCATCTGCCTTTCTAATCTTTCACACATATTTGATCAGTTTCTGTTGTGCTTCATAAGGGCAGCTGCTCATGGCCATTTACACAAGCTATTCCCTCATGTGTCTAAACCTGCCTGAAGTTTTTTTTTTTTAATTGTGGTATACAGTATACTTTTTTTTTTTAACTCTTGAGCAATAAGCAGAAAAATCAAAGAATCTCACAGTAAGTTGTTTTGTTTTATAATGACTCAAGCCTTTTTATGGATTCACTTTTGGAGTCATCACCCAATGTGGCCAGCAGCAAAATGAAAATAATTTGCCACAGACTACTACCTACCATAAACAGGATGAATAATTAGTTGGGGTGGCTGCAGTAATTAAAAAAAAAAAGGAAGAAAAAAGCTAAGGACTACATCTGAAGTTGTAAATTTAATTCACGCTCAAGGAAGAAAAAGCTGTGCTAAATCACCTCTAGAAATATAAACAAAAATGATCATTTACTTGGTTTGGTAAAAGGGATATGGTATTCTTCACTTTTTTTTCATGTAAAAGCTGCAATCCTGCAACAAGGGAGAGGCTGGGGAACCTCCACCAAAGTGAAAGAGCCTTTGGGATGGTTACAGGACCACACATGGGGATTTTACTGCAGGATTTGGGCCAATATGTTACACTACAAAAGAACAATTGGGAAAGGGATATGAATCATAGCTGAGACAGTATCTTCATTAAAATACATTCAGAATTTAAAAAGGCACTAAAAATCAGTCCTCCAGCTCTTACAATTTAAAAGACCACAGAACAGAGAAATGTGGGTATGTCAGTAAATACACTCACAAAGATTGATGAAAGCTGTAAAGATCACTGGAATTCCTTCAGCACACCTTGGAGAGGAGGAAGATCATTTTTCATTACTCTGTCTCCTCACTTAGGTGGTCTATTGATCATATCAAAAATGATTTCACCATTACATGCTCTTTTACAGCAGAAGTTGGATCGACACCCAGAGCAGTAGTCGTGTCAATGCACGGTTAACACAGCCTTTCCCTGCTAAAATAATTGGGATGCCCATTAGCACAGCAATAAACACAGACTTTTACTGCCTGCACTCTATCGTCTAATTTTCCCAAACAGTGGTTCACCCTTCTCCATTTTTCTCCCTGAAGTATCACTTTTTTCCCCTCCTCTTTAATTCCTCAGTGAGTTCTCCTCTGGAGCTTTCCCCTGAATAAGCAACGTCTCGCAGGGTAACCAACACCGCCCACAGCTGTGTCCCACAATAGCCCCATGCTGCTGCCACTCCGTCTGTCCAAGGGTTTGGTCACGGTGCCTTAACTGCTCCAGACACTGCCCTTATTCATCGAAACGTGCAGGAGGAGGGGCTTCCAGCAGGATTCCTTTACCTGTTTCCCCACCACAAAACAGTGCAATAAATGGAATGGGTCATGAGCTACTTGGCTGGTAATGCAAACCTAAGGCTTGACAAGTCAATAAAAAGCCAATCCTTCCCTCCCCAGCCACACGTAGGGAGCCAGGGCTGGAGGCAAACAGTTTGTATATGCCTGTACAGGGAGCTTAATGAACCCCATTATTCAGCTTTTATGGGCAGACACTATGAAGACAGTAATGTAAATTATCAAAGTCTGAGCAGCACTCCACTAAATAGCACCCAAAGTTCAAAAGGTTCTTCACAGCCTCTGATTTACCCTTATGAGAACAACCCTATTAAAAATTGAAGCTCCTGAACATACACCAAAGATGATTTTGTAACAATCAGATGCATTCTTGGAAACTGCATAGGGCAGGATTCTAGTTTAACTCAAACTAGCAGCAAACTCTTGGATATCCAGCTTTTCTTTCAAATAGAGCTTGAACAGTTTTAAAAGAACACATATTCATGTTACAGCAGCAACTCAGATCCCCAGTGAGCTTTGGGGAGCACCAACACAGTCCTCGCCTAATTTCTCGTCTTGAGCCAGGTCAATAAGAAGCATATGGAAATATTTGTTAAAACCTTCTTCTTCTTCTCTCCTCCCTTGGTGCCATGACCTTTTAAAGTCTGATTGTACATGTGTGTGTGCAGTTTTCCCTAGAAAATTCAATCTCTGGAGAGTTTTCAACTCAACTCTTCTGTACATTAAGCTTGTTGCAGGTAGAAGATCCATCATTAGGCATCTCTTTTTTTGGTGAACATACACTTGATGCACTCTGCATGCTACAGGTGAGATTACATGGTTCTGCAGGATTTCAAAAAGTATGAGTGAAGAACTGCTTTACTGAAATTTTGTGTTGCACTTAAAATAACAAATTCTTGAGCAAATAGCATTGAAAGAGGGCAGGGTTAGATTGGATATTGGGAAACAATTCTTCCCTGTGAGGGTGGTAGAAATTCTTAGATGGATAAACAAGAAACTTGCTGTAATACACCAGGTTCTCCTGTCCTCTTACTCCCAGAAATACTCTTTTGGGTCACTGATATTACACAGAGAGGTCGCATCCATGATCACAGGATGATTTCTCCACCTTGACCCCTGGTTTTGAGATCCCCTACACAGGATGTCAGCTGGTTGTGCTGGTAGCTTTTGTCAAGGGGATATCATGCAGCTGAATGAGCCTCCACAGGAAAATAACTTGGCCTTGGACTGATAATATCCTACCAAGTAATAAAGATTTTTAGCGAGGCCAATCAAGTATCTGGGTAACAAAACTTTTTTATCCCTTAATCCTTTCAGGATTTTATCTTACAATCCACAGGTGATTTAATATACATTTTCATAGGCACACACACATACATATCTGAGCACGCGTGTGATTTGTTTTTGGAGAAAGTCACGTATCTACTCACTTAAAAATTACAGAAGACAAGGGGCAATTTCACTAGAGCAGTAGGTCAGGTTTACCAGTTAAACATTGTTAAAATGCCTGTCTTTCCCCTTCTCCTGTCTGCTTTCCAGGTTCCCTGCTGACAGCAGAGTTATGATACGAGTCTGAAGCAAAAGTCTGAAATTTTAAGGTAAATTTGGAGACCTGATTTCACAAAAAACATATCCTGCTTCCAGGGCACAGAAACATTGAAACAGCACCCAGTGAGTAGTACTGTGCTTTGTGGTCTGGCATTAGTGTCAGCAGCCACATGTTTTTCCTTAAAAGTTGTATTTAAATTAAGAATAAATTTATCGGAAGTATCAAACATTACAGCACGTACTTTTGCTGAAGTTTATGTCAGCTGTAGTAGTAGCTGGAATGTCAACACCTTATCAATAGATATGATTTAAAAAAACTTACATGTATGAAAAATGATAGTGCTTAGGAAAAATAACAAGACAAAAAGAAGCCATGACGTAATGGAATAGAAGTATTAAACTCCACTCATCATTTGCAGTTCACTTAAAATTTAGAAGTCTATACTAGCTGTGTTTTTTGTTTTGCTTGTTTTGTTTTGTAAAAAGATACCATCTCTAGTTCCTTCCTATACTAACTCAGTTAGCAATCTACCTTGATAATATTGGAATGGAAAAAAAAAAGTGAAGAACCCTTCCAACATATCATTCAAATCATATCTAAAAAGGTGGTCATAAATATTTTAGAACCCAAGCAAACCAATAAGAGCAAGGCCCATTAAGGATAAGATCTTTTACAACAAATTAAATAAAACAATTTATTGAAGCCTGGACTTGAGATAAACTAGATTTACTAGCTGACCTTTTATTCATTTAAAGAACAAAATTAGCTCTAATTGCATTAGAATGGAATCCAGTAAATTTCTTCTAATGTGGCATCCATGCAAGTATTGCTGTAATTGTTTACAACTAAGATGGAAATGGTTTGATAATAATCTACTTTCTTCTTGCTTTACTGTGCAGTTAAAACACTTGCAAAAAAACTCTTAAGTAGAACCATTTTTCCAATATTGGTTTGTCCATCCTTCAGCAATAGTACATTTTCATGTCTATTAACCCAATCTTATTAATAGCCATTTCTTTTGAACCGATGCGTGTTGTAAGAACGTTTGCACTCTGGACAAGCCTGAATGCAGGTATTACTTCATATCTGGGAGAAATATGTACTTTTATTCACAAACCCAAGAGAGAAGACTTTCCTGCTGCTGACATCACTGCTTTGTATACTGGTTCAAGCAGAGGAGTCAAGAAGTGAAATTATAAAACCATACAATGATTTAGGTTAGAAGGGACCTTAAAGATCATTCAGTTCTAACCCCCTGCGATGTGCAGGAGCACCTTTCACTAGACCAGGTTGCTCCAAGCCCCATCCAACCTGGCCTTGGACACTTCCAGGGATGGGGCAGCCACAGCTTCTTTGGCAACCTGTGCCAGGGCCTCAGCACCCTCACAGGGAAGAATTTCTTCCTCATATCCAATCTAACCCTGCCTTCTGTCAGTTTGAAGCCATTCCTCCCTATCCTGTCACTCCATGCCCTTGTAGAAAGCCACTCTCCAGCTCTCCTGGAGCCCTTTAGCCACTGGAAGGAGTTCTAAGGTCTCACCAGAGCCTTCACTTCTCCAGGTTGAAGAGCCCCAACTGCTCAGTGCACTGCAAAGGCATTTTCCTCACCACTGCTGTGTTACTCAGCCAACTTGTGCTGGGGCTGTGCTGAGTTTATGGCGTGATGTGAATCTTCATTCCATGCACCATCAATCTGACACTTTTGCTTCAGACACCTGAAAGCCCCATGGCCTCATGAAGATCTGTAAGTGCTTCCATTCAAGATGTTCTATAGGAAGTTCCCCCAAACAATGAACTTCCAACTGAACAGGTACTTGAGTACTTTCAAAAGCCTCCAAACAGCTCTTCTCTCTAACAGAGAAATTGAAATAACCAATTTCTCCATCTAGTTTCTACTCATCAAATTCTATGAATCCCTAAAAATTTTTCTTGCACCTTTCCATGGAGATCCACGGTACCCTCAAACAATCCCATGCCAGTAAACTCCAGAGACAGGCTAATTGAAACACATTTCTATATGATAATTGCCAGATATTCAGAACCTCATTACCAACACAGATGAAACATAAGTTTAACTTCCCCTTACCATAACACATCAAAAAGCTTTTCTTTCTGCCTGTTATGAGGTCCTCAGATGAGGACCAAGGTGCCACTAAAGATGTAAAAATGAATCTGGAATAGAAGTGAGTTTCCCAAAAGGCCATGAAACAAGATGTCAGTATCTCAGACCCACTAATGGCTGGCAGGGATGACAATGATGCCCCCACATGATTTGTAGCAAACAGATGGAGCCTGAAGTCCCCTCTCAAAATGTGTGTGGGTATGAGAAAGATTGGGGTGAAATAAGCTTGGAAGCAAAGTCAGCTCTGGTGCTACAATATGGCTTCAGAACTTTAATTGAGAAGTTCTGCCTTGAAAATCTGAGTTAATTTCCCCACATAAACACTCTACAGTCCTTGAAAAAGGACTTTAAAAGCATTCATGGCTCCTCAAGGAGGAAAATGGACTTGTGGACTTTCAAGGGACAGCATGCCCAGCCATGCACATTCAAATCATGCTCAGCAGGACAGACAAGTATTCTGAGAAAGCTGGAACTTTGTACAGCAATCTGAGGCACAGAAATTTTAGATCACACTCAAATACTGTGAGAGGAAGAAAGCAAAAATGGTTAATAATTGGGGTGGGGGTGTTCCTTAGAAATCAAGGAATGACTGAAGTCCCCTTAGCAGCTTCAAACTACTTAAAAGCCATAGTTACCTACTGGGGAGGAGTAGGACAGCAGAGAAAAAGAGAATAATCATCAAAATCCCACTTAACTTCCAAAGCAGAAAAATTAGTGATTAGGGGGTTTAGTTCATAATGGCTTTATAAAAGCAACAACTGCATTAGCAATATTTAATGTGAAGAATGGAAATGAGAGATCTGTGTGGTGCTCATGTTTACCATCAGACGTGAAAGCGTGCTTTGTGCCCTGAAATCAACACGAAAAACCTGATTAAAAGAAACCCTTCACATACAGCACAGGACCAGCCTAAGAAGCCTGGTGATGCATGGTTTCCCCAGCCTCTCCAGCCTTCTGTTTATGCTGGATGATCTCAGGATAGGGATCATCCTACTTATGCTCATCCAGTACAAAGTAACTACTATTTGTACAACAGCACCCAATAATTAGGGAGCTAATGAACCAGCACTTGAAATGCGTTAGGTACACTCATGAATAACCATCAACAGTTACAATAAAACAGATGTGTATACAGGAATTCCAGCTGTTATGTTTTAAAGCACAGAACAACTGTTAGCTGTTGTGAAACTTAGCTGTAGGTTACACTCGGGAGAACCATCCATTACAGAAACCTCACTAAATGTCACTGGAGGCATCATACCAGTCTAGATGGAGTCTTGTAATCCATGCCCTAGAAAGATATGGAATGGGACACACAGTAGGATGGATGGAAGGTGATGGGTCCCACTTGGAGAACACACTTTGCTGTATAATTTGCTAATTTTGAAGTGTTTTCCACGGAAAAGAAGAGCTCCCACAAGTGCCAGAGGATGGACTGTGGTGAGCATACACCTCACAGACGGATTGCTCGTACTTACATCTTGTCTTGGCCTGCGCCCACTCTCAAAGTCAGCCGAGGAATAACCGGTGATGGAGCCGGAACAACTGGTTCCACCTTTATCTGTACAGGGGAACACAATCATCAATCAAAGACTGCAAGCAGACTCCCAAAATATATTAATTACATGAAAGCACTGATGCAGTTAACCAGAGTATATCAACTTAATGAGACAAAACTACAACAGACCAATCACTACTCTCTCATGCTTCATCCCATGGCGTGGATGGTCTCAGTCTGCTGGAGTCTCAGCCATGGCAATTCACAAATACAAACTCTAAGCTAAAAAAATCAGCTTGAAATTTTGCTGCATTTGTACCTGCTCATACAATTTGTCAGCAAATCTTCCTGATTAAGTATTGTTCTAGAGACACAAAACTCCCCAGTTTGCTTCTAAACAATGACATGAAATGCTTTGACCTTAGTATTCAAACTTGCCAGGCACCCACTGGTGTTTGCACTTTTTTCTGAGATTTAAATTAAATTATTTCCCAGCTTCATCACATAAATGTACCATGACTCTCTTGAATCAAAAGGAGAGACAAAGGAACCAAATAAACTCCAAGCTGAATTCACCAACACTGAATACTTTATGAAAGTGCTTATCCACACAGGCATAACAGCCACTGCATTTTACTGCAATTAGGCTGAGGTTTTTAATGACTATTTTTCAAGCGGCCTGGGATTCCAGTCTTGGTATCTGGTGGACTTCAGACCACTTGAATATGTCCTGGAACTTATGGAACCAGTATGTGCCAAAATTACCACCTCCCATTGAGCTGCTGGTTTGCAAAACCTGTACAGGATGACCACAGATGTTACAGCTGACACTGTAATGCTTCTACAGGCATAAATTACTCAACTTACACCCATATATGGCAAGTGTATACACTTTATATATAGCGAGATATATATATATGAAGAGAGATGGAGACTGATCTCATTTTGAGCATGTGTGTCATTGCACTTAATAAAATAACCACTTGGCTGAATCTGCTCCAGGAACTTAAGAGACAAAACTAATATGCATACACTAAATGGAAACCTGACCAAATCTCCAGTTTCATAAAGCTTTCACAGAAAAAGGAAGGGCAAACAATCAATGCAAAGCACAGAAAGCAGTGTGGGAGAGAGCAGGCCAGAGTGGGAGGGCTCAAGTGGGGCTTATATTGAGAAAGGTAATAGCAAAATCTCTTGCCACACATTTTAGTCAAAGAATTGGACCTGCTCCCCAGGTGATGTCTAGGCCAGAGAGAGAAGGAGTGCAGCATGAGAGGTGTTCCTGCTCTGACACAGTGAACTGTGCTTTGCAATACAGCTTTCCACGGATATGGATTAGCTGATTTCACAGGACTCTCTCCACTCTTTTGTTTATGTAGCACCATTTTTTTGTTATTCCCTGGAACAACGTAAAAGCTTCCTCTGAAGCTTTTAATGCCTGCAACAATTTCACTGCTACCTTCCACAGGTGAGTCTCTTCTCTGTTTTCCCAGCATCTTAACATCACCCACGAGACACGGAACTGAACCCTGGGTACTAGAGGCTCAGGAATATGGCTTTCCACAGGCTATCTTGCCTCTTTTCCTGCAGGTTTCTCCTCCTTCTGTAGTGCCTGGTTTGAATACAAAGCACCTTAGGACAGCCACTGCTGCTGTAGCTTTCAGCACACAGCACAGAGAGATGCCCATGTTATTTATAAAGGTCCTTGGTACTATTCTAAACAATGGTGGTGTGGGCTCACGTGGCAGAAGAAAAGCACATAAACCACTTCTTTATGCTCAAATACCAACATCACAGTCTGCTGGGAGAGGAAAACAGGGCTACACCACAATCCTCAATCTTATCCTTTGATACAAGAGGAGAGGAAGCAACTTTCTACAACGGGGGTTTGTGTGTAGGGTTTACATGATTAGAGCAGTGAGAAAACTAAGGAGCATTCACAGCTATATCCTGTGGAGCTTGGTCTTCCTCTACACTGATGACAAAAAAAGGATTTTGATACAGGAGCAAAGATAGCTTACTTTGGGGCAGCTCTGGCAAGCTCTGCTCTGATGCAAGGATGGCTCCATTTCTTATGAAGCAGTTCCTCAACGACTTTAGTTTCCAGCTCAGCGTATTAAGGTTAGCTGAAACTGGGTCAGCACTGCTCCCTGAGCTGCTCAGTCACTCCTACAGCACGCCCGGTAATCTCTGGAGTACAAGTGGGGTGTAACTGCTCTAAGTGTTTGTTTTTCATTTGGTGGAGCTGGCAAGGCAGTGCCCCAGATCTCCTTTTCTGGCTCTGTGGGCAGCACCCAACACCACTGCAGAGCATGGGGCAGGCAAGCCCTGAGACAAAGCTTCTCCTCCTTGATGCCACCACCAAACCCTCCCAGCATGAAAGCCTTCAGCTTCTGTTTTCTGCCAGTTATGCAGTGTTCTGTTTGCTGCTCTGTATCTTTCAGCAGCCTAGGGCAAAATTCCAGGAAAAACTTGATAAAAAGCCTCAATCACCTAACAGGATGGGATGTGCACTTAGCTAATAACTACAAGGCTCAAAAATGGGAACATTACAGCTGAGTCACTCTTTTGTTTAACTATAGCAATATTAGAAATAGGAATCTGATATTTTCTCCTGGCCATCAGGAGCTGAAACTGCAGCGAGCCCACGAACTCATCTCCCAGGTTGTGCTCACACCTCCGAGGCAGACGCGCCGCAGCAGATTAAACGTCCAAGCTGTAACTCGATCATCTGCTCTTGCAGCACAACTGCTGGCTAAATAAGTCATTGTGTGATCTAAAAGCTAAATTAAGGAAACATGTACTTTTAGGGGTTAAAACGAAAGAGCAGCATTCGGGAGTAATACTGGGAATTGGGGCCAGCAGAAGAGCATTTACAGTGGATTACTAAGCTTCCCAAATCACCAAAGAGGTAAAGTCCAGCAATATAAGACTCCTTTGTAGCTAACTAAAAATACATTGTCAGTGGATTTGTCCAGTTTTATGTATAAGCAATACTTCTTTCACCTGAACTAATACTAGTAGTCATATAAGCCCCTTATTGCCATGTGCTGCATTTTTTTTGCTAATCTTCAAGGATTTAGCTTCTTTGCCACATACCTCAGGGCACCAACTGATAAAGCTCTAACTCTCCATTTTTCCAGGACACCAGCAGTGCGGCCTTGCAAAAAATGAAAATCGCTCAAGAGATTTAAAGGGGAAATTTATTTTTAAAATCCTGACTTGCAGCAAAGAGGTGGATTTAAAAAAAGCTTATCTCTCAAGAATCAGTTTAAATTTTAATTCTATCTGGGGACTCTTTCATGCATTCTAGCTTTAAAGTTTATCTTTTGACAGGGACTTTTTGCCAAGGTAATGGGCAATTTTGTCAATTTAATTTGTCCAAGTTTTTATTAGTGTTGAACTCCTTTTCCTAATATATATATATGGTCAGTCTATACTGAAGCTTTGCCAGTTTGTATTTGTTTGTGTGTCTGTTATATCACTCTAAAGCAAACTTGACACAGACAACAGCATAAGAAATGCAAAACTGAATGTATGGAAAACAAGCAATTCATTGCCTCTGTTTTACATACACCCATCTTTAACTTCAAAAGAAACCTCTGCAGAAATTCTCCATTAAAAAATGCCAAAACAGCTCAGGCATAAGGGGCAGAAAGATAAAATGAGGAATCTGTGGAAGTGCTGCTGCAGTCTAAAACAAGACATGAAACTACCACGGACAACTGGGCCACCACCCTGTCCATCACCAACTCATCCACAGCAGACAAGCATTAGTTCTCTACAGCACCCTGCTTCTGCATGGAAAAACCATTCGCGAACTTTAAAAAATGTATCAAGTTTTGAAATCAGCACTTTGTTGCAAGTCCAGCAGATAATGTAAGAGTGGCAAGAAAAGGAGAGTGAGGAATGTCCCAAATCAGAGCTTGTACAAATCGAGTATTACACTCAAAGCAGGATGTAAAGAGCATCTCGGTAAAACTGGAACTCCCACAGTGCTTCTTAAAGCTAAGAATAGAGATTTAGGAACTCTTGTATCCAAGGTTATCACATAGGAAGACTATCTCTTTCTTTTCTTCTTTCTTTTCAATAATAACAATTTAATGCGTATTATAAGGTGAAGTGACAAAAAAATTAGAGCAAATCCTGAATTAGGGGAGCTGCTTCTAATGGGATTTCAAATCTGATAACATGCAAATATGCTGGTTTCATTTCTTAAATATTAAATGTATTCTCAAGATTAGGTGATATTGGAAAGAAGAAATTATCTTTGGCTGATGTAAATCAGTAAGAGTTACAGGAATGGAAGGAGCTCAAACCCCTTGAAAATTAGCTCTCCCCTTCTGTCTCTCAAGCATAAGACTCAAAACGAAAGGTGACATTTGAACACTTAGACCATAATTTGAAAATAATTTTCTTACTTCAAACAAATTGGAGCAACAAGGGGGCAGACATGCTAAGAGAAGACTCAGCAGCTCTTCTGAGCATCTGAGAAAACATTTATTTGAAGGCAGTCTGCTCCTCATTTCTGTCCACCTGGGAACGTCCAGGCTTATACAAACTTTGAAACAGCAGACTTTTAGAAACTAAATTTTAAGTTTTTATGAAAGGTATAGGGTCGCTGCCCTTCTAGTGGAAACCTACAGAACTAACTTTCTGCATCACAACACTGCATCCCTTTGCTGTGTGTATGCTGTTGTTGACTCTGAGCCTCAGCTTTTCCAAGTGAAAAGTGAGTTGAGAAAAGCCAGGACAATTTCACATTTCAAATTCACGGAATTGAAATCCCATTGCTTTGCTTTCCAAAGAGGGGGTGCAATTTCTGAAGCTCTTGGTGGACATCTTCCTTGGAGCTGTTATTATTAAGAAACACCAAACCTGTAACCACATTTCTCCTCAAAGCTCTTAGACAGTGCTCAGCAGCAAACACAGGGATCCATGTGGATTTTTCAAGCAAGTGTGCCATCCCAACTCAGCCAACCAGCTTACCTTTTCATGTTTGTGTTTCTCCTTTTCTTTCTCTTTCTTTTCTCTTTCTTTCCTCTCCTTTTCCTTCTCCTTCTTTTCCTTTTCTTTGTCCTTCTCCCTTTCTTTCTTTTTCTTCTTCTCTTTTTTGTCTTTCTTCTTCTCTTTCGGTTTCTCTTTGTCCTCAAACAGTTTTTCAGGTAGCATGGGAGACAAGGAAGGTAACATGCTGGGAAGCCTCATGGCAGATGGTGTGCTGAACAAGGGCATAGACATTTCTTTGGGAGGTAACACAAGAGGTGCTGATGGCACCTTTATCTTATCTTCTTTACCCTTATCTTTGAGTTTCTCTTTGTCTTTTTTATCCTTGTCTTTTTTGCCTTTCTCTTTCTCTTTCTTTTTATCTTTATGTTTTTCTCTCTCTTTTTTGGTATTACCATCTTTTAACTTTACTTTTGTGTCAGTATCCTCAAAGTCCTTTAGTTTGTATTTATAGGGATCAAGATCCTCTTCTTTGAGTAGTTCCTTCCACTGAAACTTTGCTTCTTTGTTTCCCTCCTTGTCTTTATCTTTCTCCTTGTTCTTTTCCTTCTCCTTATTTTTCTCCTTGTTCTTCTCTTTATCTTTTTCTTTTTGTTTTTCTTTCTTCTTCATTTTAGTTTTCAGCTCTTTTTTCAATTTCTTTTTCACTTCTGTCGATGAAGCCAACTTGGTTTTCTCCTCATAGACCTTGAGAAGAGGCTCAGGAGTTGGCGGTGAAGCAGAAGGAGACGAGAAATAAGTGAAGTTGGTAGGTGGATTAGAAGGTGTCCCCATGTTTGCCTTCCGAATGACCTCATCAATTGAGTCATCCATTGTCCATGAAATGTCTGAACTTGAAGTCCCACCTGAGGCAGGTATTGGAGTTGCTCCCGCCTTATTCGCATTATTGGCAGGAACAGAAGGTTTAGGAGTTGTAGACTCTGAAATAGAAAGTCTTTTAGGACTGGTAAAAATTTCCCCTTCTGATTCGGATCCAGAGGAAAACTCGAAGGGATCCGGTTCTCGTTCTGCACACGCACGAGCAATCACAGCATCGATTGAATCATCAATGGTCTTGTCCATGACCGGGACTTTCTTTACCTGGTTGTCCATACTTGGCTTGGGGGCAGGCTCAGGTGGTGCCTGTCCCTGTTTCACTTGAATATTTTCCTTTCCGATCTTGTCACTCAATGCAGCCAGAGGGGTTCTACTAGGTGTTTCAGGCTTCACAGGTGGTTGCGGAACATGAGCAGGAACCTTTGGACTTTTAGGACTTTTTGGGCTCTTGGTGCGACCTGGTGACTTTTTTTCTTTGGATCCAGTTTTTGGTGAACGAATGGGACTCCCAGCTACCACTGGCGAGGGTGTCGTTTTCGGTGATTTTGTTTTCTGTCCCGGAGAACTTGTTTTAGACTTCGTTTTGGGTAAAAACGGCTTTGCCTCTAAAGTTTTGGGGGTCGGCACTTGGGATTTTGCAATGGGAGCCAACATTGGTGGTTCTGGTGAAGGGGGAGCTAAGTCTGTACTGTCCTGAACGTGAACTGGAGAAAGCATTGGTGGTACTTTTTGTGTATTTATTGAGCTAAGAGGCTCACGTGGTTCCACAGTTCCGTCCAAGGCGTCCCCTTTGGAAACAGACAGTTTTGGCCGTTTCACAGGAGGGAATTCCTCGGCATCAGGACTCTCTAATGGTCTCTTGCTCAAGTAGTTCTCATCATTAATTGCCTCATCCTCTTCCATATCTCCTTCTTCTTCCAGTGGAACCTGCATGGCCTCTGCAGATGTACCTCCATCGGTAGGAACCTGCTCCTCTTCCTCTTCTGTAACAAGGAACATTTAGAAAAGCATTAGGATAATTGAAATGTGTTTTACAGAAACAAACAAGCACCAGAGCAAATAGTCATGTGCATCTCAGCCCAGAAGAGACAACTGGCCACCTAAGGGCTTCTTACCGGTCTGCTTCGAAGGAACATGTGGCCCCTCCTGTCTCACATCAGCCACCACTGGAACTGGCAGGTGCCCTCACTGCAGTGCAACACTGAACCCATGAGCAAAGCAGAGGAAGGTAGAGCTGTCCAATGGCAGAGCAGGTCCAAAGTGTCAGTTCTACCCAAAACCACCAGAATAACTTCTTTATTCATTTTTAAATGAAGGGAAAGAGGCTGAAGCATTTTTTTGCTGTAACACAGTGTCAAAGCAAAGTGTCAAAGTAAAATTAACCAGAACTGTCTTTCTTGCCTATACATCACGCAATTTTGATCGCATACTAACTACCAGGAAAACATCTTCCTAAACCTAGTTTATTCTTCCTGAAGCAGCACGGACTGAAGGTTAAAGCAGAGGACTAAGCCCCATTCAACCTGCCAGGTTCTGTGTCTGATAACCATTTTAAGAGCTGTTGCAGCTGGACATAATCTGTTATGACTGTATGGGAACACCCCAGCATTGCGCGTGTGTGTTGGTTTGGATCAGGAACATGCCTTTGAAATGCATTTCCCCATTCATCTCCCTCACTGTCGTTTTGTTTACATCATGGGACAATCCTGGCGCGCATACGCCGGCTTACTGCAGCCGTGAAACCAAAATGAAGGAGGAATCCACCTAACACACTCCAGAGCAGGTGGGCATTTGAGCTGTGAGACCAAAAACCTGCTTTTGAAAACAAGATAAACCTGAAACCTGCAGTGTGTTTGAAACCAACTGTTTCAAACCAGATACGGATACCACCTGTATCTGCTTTTTTGTTTAATAACAATTTTTTTTTCAATACAATACCATCTTCGGACCCACATATGACATTATGGTGCAGAGAAAGGAGAAAATTCACTTGAGATCTCTCAACAAATCCACAGTAGGTTTAAAAAGAGAACCTCTGATCTCCACAACCACAGCCAAGCACTTTATCCTCTTGGATACACTTCCTCACTTTCAAAATGGAATTATCTGAGCAGGAAAAAGGATTCTTAGTCCTGAATAAGAATATCTACACAGGCATTAACCTGACACATTTATATTTGCAGTAATTACATCATTACACCTATGCCAGTTAACATTGCTGCAAAGACAACCTCATTTCACTTTACCCCAAGTCTCTGTTTACCCACCTGCAAAAACTCAAGACATTTTGTCTAGCAGAGTTTCTGAGGAAAGATATCTGGTGCCCCAAGATTCTTGTGTGAAATATGTAGTAAAAAACATTTATGAGGACAGTGGCTAAAACCCAACTTCTTAATGAGCAAGTGGTTTTAAAGAAGAAAACACCAGGAAACTTGAAACAATCCACTAAACACTATTTAAAACTCAGTAAGACAGCATCTTTCTGAAATATCTCTTTTCAAGGAGTTTATTTTCAGGTTTCTCTACTGTAATGTGTCAATGCTCTGATTTAGGAGAGTTGAGTCAAGAGCCCTGGGCTGCAGCACAAATCTTGCCAGCATCACAAATTAAGTAAAATGAGCTAGCAAGTCTGGCTTTCGCCAGGGCCCAGAGGATTTACAGCAGCCAGCCCAGAGAGGAGACTTTGCCTGAGGATAAAGTCTTAGCCTTCCGTGAAAAACAGAAATGTTAGGGAGTTAGGTTTTGCCTGGCTGGGCACTGACATTAAATTTTTTAAACTGCAAAGTTAGAGTATAACTGAGAAATCACTGTGGACTGAGCCTGCACCTGCTATGGGGGAAAAAAATCTGCTTCCCCATTATGGAAGTAATTTCAATCTCTGTTTAAACTGCTGCAGAAATCAGCTGCCTTCACCTGTTCATAAGGGTTTTGGGAATGAAGAATCAGCATTCATCAGATGTCACACAGCACCGGTTGGTACTGTAATACTGCAGTTCCCTCCCAACCCCATTCCACCTACTTCACCACTGAGAGTTTGTTTTCATTTAAAAGTAGGAGATAAAATTTAAAACAAACATCATACTTTAAAATTGGGATTTAGAGAAATCTTCTGCCTCAGCCACAAGATGAAAGTGTAGCCAAATTAAAATATTAGGAAAGATAGGGTTTGATGTTGCAGACTCTAGAAACAGGAACATAAACAAACCATTTTAATACAAGAAACACGGGGATAAAAAGAGTCAATAAAGTGGAAAATAAACTACTGCAACAGTAAAAAAATTTACATTTAGTAGAAAAACCAGAACATTTATTTGCTAAAGATTTCTGCCTGGTGTCCATTTAAACAGCCCCTCTCTTACACCGTGTCTCACGGAAGGGCACTGCAATATTTCATATTTTTGTAACTCCTTCCCATCCCAAGGTGCTTCTCATGTTTTACCTACTCAGGATTGCAGAATACCAGCAGCTGCCGGATCAAAGGCAAAAAAACAATTTCAGAGGAGCTTTGGAGAACAGGGACTGGAGTTCTGTACAATAAAAAAAGAGCAATGCTTATTTTTTTTTTAATAAGGCCAAGCAAAGTTTGCAGCAGGCCCACAAAGTTTCTGTGATCTTGTGTGGAGGTGCCAGGGAAGGGCAGAAAGGTTAAAGTGCAGTTTGTAGAGGTGAGACAAGAAATCGGGGTGTCTTGGCTCCAGCTTTCATGCACATTCCTGCAAGCCACAAAGACAACTTAGTAAGGAAGCAGAAGCATTACCATCCCTTTTATATGGACTTGGATTCCCCAAAACATCTGGAAAAAATTGCCTGGGTCAGTCCTGAACAATCCAGGGACTAAGGAAGTTCACGAGCACTTAACTACTGACACACATTCACCACTTTTCAGACATGCTCAGATGACAATCTGGAATCCTATAGTGGTCAAATGAAATCCAAATTTCTCTTGGAACAAGGCCACAGTCTGATCCTTAGCAAGGACTGGTTTTCTGCCAGGCAGCGGCTTTCAAACCTGAGCCACCACAGCTGTGGCAGAAAACAATGAAGCACTTTTTTTTTGGGGGGGGAGGCTTGGGGGGTGAGGGGGAGGAAAAGTTAATTAGAGAAAGTGAAATTTCTATCTTGAGTTCAAGACCTACGGCTCTTTTTCCTCCCGAAGGATTCACACCAGAGCAGGAACTAAATATGGGAAAACATCAGTTTTTAAGTGTTTGCTGCCTGACTTGGTGACGAGCATTTACAACCACGCGGCCACTTCCTCACCTTTGCCCATCTCATTCACCACCCGGCACTTCTGGACGTGCCATCCTTTGTGCACGGGATTGCTTTTTAACTCTCTTTACTGCCATTTCTCCCTATCTCTGGCCACCTTATTAATGATCCAGCCTGAGTTAGCATCTATAGGTCAAATGGGTATCACCTCAGCCATCTGCCCTCATAACTCTCCCCTGTAATGAAAGGAGACTAGAGCTGTTTGGGAGGTTTCTCAAGATAACAGATACATTTTTTTTTTTTGGTCGTTAGAGAAGTCAGTGATGGATCAATATTAATGCTCACATTACTAAAGCTATAGAGAGCAATTGTTTGTTATGTAACTGGGCCTCCTGTGCAGAGCCTGGGTTACAGGAGAGATGAGTTCAGCCATCGCAGCACTGATTTTGTCCATCACTGAAATAAAACCAGCTGAGACCTGTCAGCACGCTGCCTAGGTAGGAGAAATCTGGTTAGTAAGCCAGCATTTCTTACTTGAGACTATTAGGCTGTGCCAGGGAAGTGGTGGAATCACTGTCCCTGGAAGTGTTCAAATGCGTGGATGTGTCACTCGGGGACATGGATTTAGTGGTGACTTGGCAGTGTTGGGTCAATGGTTGGACTCAATGATCTGAGAGAGTTTTTCCAACCTAAATGATTCAATGGGTAACAACATCACCTGTGTCTATGTCAGAAGGCAAACTCACTTTCATGAAAGGATGATTTTGAAGTTAGGGGGGGAAGGAATCCACTACTCTCTTGACACAGGCCTGCAAGGTGATTTGGGGCAGGTCACTCCACATCCTGCTGCCTTCCCATCTGACAAACGATGATAATTCCACCTCACAGAGGTGCTGTAAAAGCTGAACTTGATAAATACACAGCACCTCAGGATTTCTGAACAGAAAGCATCAGAATCCCAAATGCAAACCACGGGGATCTGTCACCACTTCAAATGCTGGAAAATTTCTTAAGCTGAACAGTTCAGGCAAGAAACTGAAACTCCTGCATCTTTTTTAAGAAAAACCACCAAAGAAGCTCAAACTCTATTTCTTGGTACATCATGTTCCTGTAGCACAGCAGGGACTCCAAACCAAAGGGTCATTGAATATATACCGACTTAATTTGGCCACGGCTCAGTTTCAGGACAGCAATACTCAACACTTCAGTAATGAATTTCCAGGTTCACGAAAACTGAGGGACTGTTTGTCCCTAAAACTGACACAAGGGTACAAAGGAACAGAAATTCTGCCTCTACTGGAAAAAAAGAAGTACAATCACCTGTATCACATTATCGTGCTCACCTGGCTGCCTTGTCAGAGGAGGCAGCACAACAGGTCATATAAAAGTGAAGGCAGGAAAGACAGATGCAAAACTCATCTGATTAATTAGAAAGGCACCTATGTATGGGCATTCTTCAAGCAAGAAAACCTATCATATATAAATACATCTATAAAATTAAAATTGTCATCATCTTGGTCGTCACCAGACTTTTTACTTGGTAGCTTCAGTGAGAAAACCATAAGCAGTGACAGCTAGATGGTGTCCTAGAGAGCATGGCAGAGATTGGGACAGACAAAATCTCTGCTCAGCTCCTGGCCCTGACAAAAACTTAGCCTGTCTGTTGGCTGGTATTTAATTTAAGCAAAGTTCCAGTCTCTCTTCTGAAAACTGGATTAATATTTCACTCTGTCACAGGGTGGTGACAGGATAAAACCATCTGGGTAAGACACACAGATTTAAGAATAAACTAGTATTTCTCATGTACAAGATGAAGCAGAGTCAGACATGCTGGCCTAAAACTGGACACCACTTTTTGAAGAAAGAAAAACTTGATTTTAGTAACAGCAGCTCTTACCTCCAATGCTATATCTAATGAATTAATTGCACAAAGCTCTGGGAGGTAACAGTTCCTGTGGAAGCCAACTCTTGTTATTATAATAATGCAAGATTTTGGCATTTGGCATCTGGTATTAACTGTAGTATGGCAGATAAACAGTATCAGCTATCAGAGCAAACTCATTAAGGATACAATTCTCAAAAAGCAGATGTTTCCATGCAACTCATACATACCTATTTTCAACTATTAAATTTCTTCCATAATCCTTTTCTTTTTAAACAGAACTTAAACGTTTTCATCTCTAACAGAATGCAAAATGCCCAAGTAAGATCTGTCAGTAGATCATGGAATTCTTTCACACATAGTTCTGTTCAGATTAGTCTCTCTGCTCCTTTGCACTGAATGGTACCAAGTACCTAAGAATGGGAATTGGAAGTATCAGGGTTTTTAAGGAAAGTCAGGATTTGGGAAAGGAAGTGATGTGGCAGTGTATGCCCTGAAATCTTCAATCCCTCTTTGTTTCCAAGCATATCCTCCTTAGGACCACATGGATATCAAGGCTGATGGTTTTATACACAGCCAGCTCAGCCTCTCAAATGCAAGGAAGGAAGGGATCATTCCCACCCAACACATGAAACATTTTAGTGAGAAAAATAATAGAAAAAAACTTCCTGCAGACTTCCAGAATAATTTTCCTATTGTCTAGTTAAAGCATGAGATGAAGCCAAAGATAAGTTTTTGGAAATCTTGAGTCATTAAGTCAAGAGCTTACATCCCTATCATATCCTAATAAGCAGGAGCTTTTGATTTCTGTTAAAATTGAAGTCTTTTTCTTGTGCCATGATATGTTTTATCTCTTTAACTTGTAATAACAATGGCCTTTTCCCAAAACAAACAGAAAGTGTGATTGTAGTCCATAAAGGAAATTAATGGAAGAGGGACAAAATTCAATCCTGATATTCTACAGGCCAATATCCTGACACCTTAATGCAAAATGAACACAGTAAGATACCTG
>VZTI01003705.1:808312-907799 GCA_013397865.1 Struthidea cinerea
TATATAACTTGTACATATAATTTCTCTGCTGTATGAACACAACAGATCACTGATGTGACCTGTTTACCAAACAGGCAATAAAACAGAAGATTTCTCCTTTACTGTATAAAGATCAACCAAACCCTGACGTTTTCCAGTTGATACTTTCTATGGGAAGAGAGCTGGGAAGAGAGCACCATCAAAGAGCTCATCTTCCATGTGTCTCAAATTTTCCCACTGACACTGCCAGCAAGTTCATTGCAGTGCCTTCTCAGTATGTTATCAAATGCAGAAACCACATTACAAACATACATTAAAAACAACAACAAAAAAATAAGAGCTTTCAGCTATGGCAAGTGATTTTGCATAAATAACTAAAACACTGTAAGGAAGATGTGAAAGGTGCTTGAAGTTAAACATCTCAACTTGTTAATCGCACTGGAAAATGTTGCCCCAAATGGCTGGGTGGTGCCTTCAGTCCTTACTATTAGCCAGGACTGAACTTGGAGGTGTTCAGCAGGACTGAGACTTGGTGTATACATTTATCAGTCACTCCGGAAGCCCTTATTAACCTGTCCAAGCAGCTACAAGTAGTCCACAAAACACCCCTCCATCTCTAATGACATAATACAATTCCATCCCTAATGACATAATGACAATCATCTGGAAATATGGATGATAGCAATAATTTGGTTCCGGACTCAAAAATTTCCAGATTGATTCAGTTGCCTCTCCACCCTGTTGAACAACTGCTTCAGCTCATGATTTGGCATTTCTTGGTATGAAGCCATTGGAGATGAAGTATTGAGCAGCAGCAGGAGAAGAGAGTATGGACAGTTTGCCAGGAGCAAACCATAACTCCTAAACCTGTAGTTCTACATTTAAAAGGAAACTGCCCCATCCTTTCTTTTGTCCTGTTTCAAGCATTTGTGCAGGAGAATGAGGAACTAATCAAGGCTAAAACAAGGAAGATTATCTGCTAGTTTGGGCCAGAACAAGCCAGAAGAAAGTCCTGCAGTTCCTTTCTTACATCATCATCATCTTGCCCCCTCTCCATGCTGAAGTGACTTAAAGGGGTAACACAAAAGGAAATACATCTGAAGGTGGAAGAAAAAAAAAACCAGAGAGAAAGTATTTTTATGTCCAGTTGGCAAAGTAAAAACCCCACCTCAGGATCACACAAGCCTAAGGGAGTGGGAAAGAAGAGGAGAGTTGTGAGGAGCATCACTGGGCATCAGATCTTGGCTTAGGGTATAATGTGAGATTTTGGCTTCCAGCGCTCCTTTAGGATACCATGTGGAATGAGAGTAACACATCTACGTAGTTACTAGTGGCCATCCTCATTCTAATATTTTTTAAAAATATGGAATTTTACAAAGCTAAATTACACAGGATTCTTAAAATGACACAGCCAGTTCCTGCTGGAGACAGAAAAACAGAGTTGGCAGATTGTTATCTGCTACACCCACAATCTCTCTCTGACCTGACAAAATATTAGTCCAGAATTTGTGCTGCTATAGCAAGCAAAAACATGTCTCTATCTAAATACAACAAAGGAGACTTTATTTTTGCTTTGACTTTTAGGCAGTGGCTCAACAGTTTTTGTAGATCACACATACTAACACACAGCAGTGCTGGGCTAATGGGTCTGGGGAGTAGAAACAACCCCAGAAGCATCTTTAGGAAGTGATGAAATGAGAAATGTGTGAGATCCAGCCAGCTCCCTGTCAGCAGGGCAGACTTGGCTCAGGCACTTTGGTGTTGCTCTGAATTACTTGTGATGGAGTCTCTCCCCTGAAATCTGCAAAGTGTAATATGAAAACCACTGCAGTTACATCAAAACACAGAGCCAGGGAGCAAAAACCTCTACAAAAAAAAATAGGCTTTGTCTCCATGCTTTTTATTTCACTTTTTATTCCCTGTGGGGTGTATGATCCTCAACAGAACCGAGAACTTGTCCCAAAGTATGTGTGCAGGCGCAGAGGTTTTCTCTTTAAAGGAACATTTTGACTTCTAAAAAATAAAATTATTAGCAAAGACAAGGTAATTAGGCAATGACAATTCATAGAGTACAACCAATCAATAACAGAGTACATTAGCAAGACTGACAGAGCTGTGAAGCCGATACATTATAAATGGCTCCATACTGACCTGTAAAAATGCAGCGTTTCCCTAACATTCGGCACAATAAAAAACTAAAATGCTATATAAGCAAGCCAACCTGAAATGACACCTAGTATTATAAATGGCCTAATCTATATGTTAATACTGTTGTATCACATAACTGCAGCAAGACTAAGATAACAATATGACTTTGGGGTTTCTATGGCTACATCCTGGGCTAACGTGCCTGAAAGGGCTTGCTGCTGACACCACACAAGCTTTCTGAGTGCTTCTCTTTCGTTATTTATGATATGATTTATGATAACGACAACATCTCCTATTTTCTCCCCTCGTCAGATACAATAAATTGCCATCGTTAATCACCGTTCTTGCTTCAGCTATGATTACAATAGTATAATAGGGCCTAGCTATGGTAATACCGTGTATTAAGGTGTTTTCCCCCCCCCTTTAAAGAAATAAGTACAAGTAGATCTTTGTAGCCAATGTCAGTACCTGTAGTATTTTAATAATCTTCCCAGGACCATTCCTGGATAAGAATTTCTGTTACAACCGAGATTCGGCTTCGCTCCTCTTGCAAAGATCAAATTTACCATCTAAAGACTCAAATCCACATCATATTATCTGTATCTAATAATTTTCAAATATAGTATGAGGGGTTTATGTGTATTTTTCTTGAGAAAAGGAAAGCAGACCATCAGTCTCTTCACTTTGCACCTCTGTGTCTAATCTTCCTGACTGAGCTTCCCAAACCAGCTTTTCAAGTATCACAAATCTTACTAAAAACAAAAAACACTGAAGCTATATAAACACCCGGAAGAATTTTTACAGTGCTTTTCCTTTTCTATACTATGGTCCTGTATAAGAAAATACACTGTTCTACCTCCAATAAAATCCTAGCTTGAAAACCCCCAGGCTTTTACAAATATTTTAGGAAGCAACTATTTGTACCTCCTGGCAAAGGAACAGACTAGGTATTTATTGCAGTGGGGTACCTTGTACTTCTTCCATACTAATAATTTTTACCTGGCACTGCAGAATTTTAGTCCTCCACAGATTTGCAACCTACATGTGCATTTGGGTACTTGGATTTAGCAGTGAGAAAACACTGTGATTATTTAATGTCTTATTTTGCAATTGAGCTAAAGAACTCCAGAAACAGGAAGGCGTAACTGTCCCACAGACATCACACATTTCTTTCACTATATTACTTCAGACCCCACTCTTTATCCCTATAAGTTCAAAATTTAACCCCAAAAAGCTTTAGGTTTTTTGTGTAATGCACCTGTGAGAGCAGAAACATGCTTTAAGGCCCAGGTGTTAGAATTTAAGAGTCACATTTCTCATCATCAAGAGTCCCAGACACAGCAAGTAAGAGACAGATGTGATGGCATGATGGGCTACTTTGGATTGGAGCAATAAGCATATTTGTATTTATATTGCTGCTATAAATAGCTAAGGTGTCCTTCAGCCCAGAGTGACCCAACTCCTTACTGGTTTTGTGGCAAAGGTAGAAGAGATGGGAGGGCAGATCATGGCAATTCTGATCACCACAGGGAAGAAGCTTGGCGTGGAAGAAATGGCAACATGAAGACAGTGGTCTCCTATTAAATGATGAGCTCATCTCCAAGTTCACAGGATAAACACAGACACTGCCAGGCATGGCAAAAATTCCACATGGAGAGAGAATTCCTCTGGCAGACAAGGGCTGTGATCAGCTACAATTACCTGTGTCTGCCTCTCACTCGCTTTACTCCCTCAAAAGTAGACCTGGGCTATTTTGGGTCTTAATCTCTTACATTCTTGTTCACATGAGGGAGCTTCTGCAAAAATGCATTCCCAGAAGGAAGTCTTGGCTCAACACAGCTTAAAGACCATCATCACTCTGGCTATGCAGGACAAAGATGTAATTTTGCTGTCGTAAAAAAAGGCTTTGAGTGTTTAAATCACCTTCAAATAACTTTTTAGTTCAACAACTCATTTGGCCATTAATTGCCTTTCCTCTCCTTCTCCTCTTGTGCATCACTTGCAATTGCAAGGGCATGTTTGAATTCCAATGATAAGCTGCTCAGGGCAAGAACCGTATCTGTGTTTTCCAAAGTGCTTTGGTTACTTCTGGCACTATAAGAAAAACAAACAGAGCACGTATTTAGAGACTCTTCCATCCATCTTTTTGTCTTAATTGGGTAAGAAAGGGAAATACAGTATTTTCTCAACAACTGAAAAAAAATTTCTAAAAATGAGAAAGACTGGGATAGTGAGAAGTTTATTTTCAATAGATTAATTGAGAGGTATAAAAAAAGCTAACTAGGTCCTCTGCTCTAGAATAAATCGGAAAAACTCCTGTCTACCCTGTTAGGTGAAATCCTGATCTGTGGTATTGATCCACAGTGGCACAAATTAAGAGAAGTCACTGAAAATAGATTAAAAAAAAAAAAAGGCTCTGCCATTGAATGGAAACTCTCACTAATGCAAATGGAATTACTAAAGAGTAAAAACAAAAAAAGGCATGTGTTCACCCTCTGCCTTAATAAATGTAAACACACCATACACAGAATTGTTTACCAAATATTCCAGCTGTTGGGAGTATTCCAGATGCTGGGAATCCACTCATTTCTTTAACGACACTAGCAGCAATTAGGAATGCTCTTGCTGTGCAGAGCAATGAGTTTATTCTCACAGTTGCTAACTCAGAAACACAACTGCAGTTACAGCTTCCAAATCTGTCGAAACAGCATCCAAAGCCTTCAGGAAGATGTGATGACCATGCACATCCTGGGACTTCAGTGCTCTGAACTGGCACTGGTGTGTGTACATCTGTGAATCCCCCCCTCTTTTGCTGGGATGAATTCTGAGCCACAATACGAATCCCATAACAAATACAATCTTCTTGATCTAGCAGAGAAGGAAATCACTGATGATAAGGTTTTAATAAAGCTTGACAAGCCTCAAAATTAAATTTGCTGGGAAGGGTTCACCCCCGAAACAGATACTTTCAAGCGGTCTTCACGAAAGAAGCCATGGAAAGACTTAAAGAGAGGAAAATGTTTGCTTTAAGATTTTTTTTTCTTACAGCTACAAATCCAATTAGTGACTCTCTTTGTCTTCCAGCCTCTCTGCTGTATTCCGTATGGGAGCACATGTGTGTCCAGGCTCTGCCTGTAACCCTGCCCTGCGAAAGGTGCCCATAGGCAGAGAGAAAACGCATCAGGGCAGTGTGATCACCTATCCAGCAGCACTTTGCCGGCGACACTCCACAGCCATCTGAAACCAGATCGGGCGGCCCGACGCCACGGAGGTTCAAAATGCTGCTGTCAGCACCGCTGGGAAAAAAGTGCTCCGAGAGCATGGGGTGACTGTGCCGAGCAATAATTCTGTGGGCAGCTTCCCACTCCGGCAAGGAGCCCGATTCAGGAGGCCGTAGGAAAATTTAAACCACATCCAATTTAAAATCTCTGCTTTTTTTCCGGTGACCTTTTAATTTTTCGGGGACAGCTGCTAAAATCTATTGCTTCTTTCTGTAGGACCTCATGGATCACAACAACATCTTCAAATAAATCTCACTTCCAATAGAGCTCAGAGGCTGAAAACAGAGTACAGGAGTCTGTTAGATGCTCCCACTGTACGAGAGCTTTTCTGGGGAGACAACAGGAAAGACCTCCTGGGCTTTTACAAGGCCACAGCCACAAAACAGTGCTGCACTTCTGAGGCTGCTGCAAGACTTTGTAGGACAATTAAGCTAAGCAAAAAGCAGTGAAAAACATCAGAGCAAAAAATAAAAGGGAGATTCAGAGGTATCAGAGTCCTGCATTTGCAGAAGTAGAGCTGGGCACGAAGGTGAAATGATTGTGATACACTACTCGTGGTGTCACTTGCAAAGGACACACAGTAAGAGAGGATACCCTTTTACAGGAGTATGTAGTGATAGAACAAGGGGGAATGGCTTCAAACTGACAGAGGGCAGGTTTAGATTGGATATTAGGTAGAAAGTGCTTACTGTGAGCGTGGGGTGGCCCTGGCACAGGTTGCCCAGAGAAGTTAATGCCCCATCCCTGGAAGTGTCCAAGGCCAGGTTGGATGGGGCTTTGGGCAGTCTGGTCTAGTGGAAGGTGTCCCTGCCCATGGCAGGGGAGTGGCACGAGATGAGCTTTAGGGTCCCTTCCATTCTCTGACTCTTTGACTTTTGTGGCAGCATTAAGCAAGTTTTAGAATATTGTCTCTGTTTAGAAACATTCCAACCCATTTTTTAAAACAAAAACTCACAGCTCTGACAAGGACTTCAAGGCCCACATTGTGTGATGCTGCATTTTAGACTCAACTCCCTCTTTATGCTGCAGCCTTCATTTGGATGCAAGGGCTGCCCCTGTGCTCCCAATGACCTTGGCAAAATTCTTAAAACAAAACAAAAACAAAACAGAAAAAGAAACACACTAAAAAAACCTTCAGGACCTCAGGCTCTAAAGCTATTTTAGAATTAGCTTTGAATAATTGTCCCACAATAGGAGTTTTCTTGATTAATTGCTTAAGATAAGGCCTCCTTTTCCTTGCTGGCCTCCAGTGACTCCCTCCACTTCCCATAATCACTTTTGTCTCAGTCTCCTGTTCACTGGGAACAGCTGAGAGAAAAATCAGAGATACACCAACTCCATTACCTGAGGATTAGCCAGGAGATAACCCTATGTATTCCATTACTGACCATTATTTGAGTAATTATTCAATCAAGTTTAGACCATGTGAAAGATGCACTAATTGTTTTGCAGAGCTTGCCCAAGCTGTTTATCTAAAGGGATGCAACTTGTGTCCTTTAACAAAACAAAAATGATGTGCTGATTGCAAAGGAAAATGAGAAGTGGCTTTGTATTGAACTCTGTATCCTAATTAGGCTTAACCAAGAGTTAAGGATCTATTTTGATCAAGTTTCCGCACGAGCTGGATTGGGTACATACTTGGTTACAGGACATTGCTTTTCCATCTGAATTATTTAAAAAATGGTACACGACCATTATTTTTCTAGCAGTTTATGAGATAAGCATCCTGAATACAGAGAAAAACAGGGATAGCGGAGAAACAAACAAGCCAGTAACCAGTAGGCTTAATTTAAACAAGAAACTTGTGCACACATCAGTACTGGAGTCAGAGGGCTTGATACTGTGATTTAAACTGAATTAATGCCTTTTAGCTAAGTAATATTTTTCTTGGACACACGGGAGGAATGAAAAAAAACCCAATGAAAACAAATTTAGTGAAGGAATTGGCTTCAGTAGGCAGTTTTACGTAACATTAACTTTCTACTCAGACATAAAAAAATATAAAACCCCTTCATTTCAGAGATGTCAAATTCCCATGTAACCTTCCCATTTCACGGACCTCAGGCTGGTTCACTACCAGGTGACTCCCTGCTGAGAGGGAACTGGAATTCCCAGGGACACTTTGCTGATCCACAAAGACCCCAAAGAACACAGAGACTGAAGACAACTTCTTCATCTCGAGATACAAAACTTCCCTTACTCACAAAACGCTGCAAAAGCATTTGCAGCTGATGCAGTTCATCTAACTATTTATTTGCTCTGCCACTTGTTGCCACTCTTTCTAACCCCCTGTTCCGTAAACTCAGGCCTTTACCACCTCTGTCTTTGTGAGTTTTGGAGGGTGGAGGGGAGACTTATCTTCGGGAGCGAGCACAAACTGCTGGTACTCTTGGGATTCAGGCAGAACGAAGCGCGCTCAGCCACGGCGATGGAGCTCCTTCCAAGCCAGGATTAAAGCCAGTGGTGGGGAAGCTCGAGTTTTAATGGATAAATTGTTGCAGAATACGCTCAGCCAAACATCTTCGCTGATGAAGGGGACTCGGAATTGGGTGGGGAGGGGATTATCGTCCTGCTGTGCCATGTCATTTTTGAGAACACCCCCCTATTAATTTAGTTACGTGCCAAACAGCGAGCAGCAGTTTGACCCAAATCCTATTAGCAACAACAATTTGTTGTTCCCTCCTCTCCCCAAAATGGAATATGCTCTGGGAGGCGTTACAGAGAAATAAATTGAAATGGGGGAGGTTTTCCCCATTAATTTCTTCCACTTCCCAATTCAAGCTGTAAATTCATGGGACAGGGACCTGAATTAGGTTTGTAAAGCAGGGACTTCACCCATGCTGCTGCCTGGATAAATCTGGAACAGAAAAACATTGAAGTTTTTCTTTCCCATTTGTTTTTTTCTTTTTGTTCTGATTTTCTGTTTTCTTTCATGCTTGTATTTTTCTCATTTCTACCTCTTCGTTGCAGGTGTCCCTGCCCGTGGCAGGGGGCTGGAACTAGACAATCTTTAAGATCCCTTCCAACCCAAACCACTCCAGGATTCTGTAATTTTACAATTCATTAACTGCCCCTTCCAAAACCAAGAAAATAACAGCTTTTCTGTATTACAGATTTTTTCTGCTTTTTCCTGTCCCTCTGAGCTGTCCTGTGCTTTCTCTTTGTCTAGAATTCAGCAGGAAGACAAAAACTAGAAGAGGGAAGAACACATTTGCTTTTTGCATCACTCAGGATATTTTTATGAAGGAGACTGATGGCCAAAGGGCAGACTGAAGCAAAAGGCAAAGGACAGAACACCCAGAAAGCCCATGAAGCATGGAACTACAAGAAGCAGTAAGAAGAGGAAGAGGAAGTAAAGAGGAGTTACACTAAATAAACATTTCCAGGCCAAAATAAGGAAGAAGGGGTAAGTAGGCGTGTTGTGGACACATGGTCAAAGTGGCTGTGGGACAAGCCAGAATGCAAATGGGCAGCAATTGATTGCTGGTTTGGTTTTTTTCCATCACATGATGCTAAATGCTGCAAGTTTTGGTCCTCAGGGTCTTGTTTAGCCAGAGTCTCTTCACTCCTGAGTTCTTCCATCTCACACCTGTCACTGTAGCTACTGGGGCTTCATTTCTTACGCACATCCATAAAAATAAAAAATGCGTGAGGATACTCCTAGATAAAAAGCTGCTCAGATGTGATGTAACCCAGCAATTATTAAAAAGTAGAAGATGACTTATTCAGATCTCTTAACTCTGCAGTACGGCAGAGGATTCTTTTTCCAGCTGGGGTAGGAGATGTATTTACTTCTCTTGAATGGCATCTCTGACTCAGCAGAGATCACTCCTCAATTCACCTTCTAAATTTTTTTCTTTCCCTCTCTTCAGGAGCTGGACTTTGATGATCTGTATGGGTCCCTTCCAACTCAGAATATTCTACGATACAATGATAATTTTTACACCATATTGTTCCCTAGTAAAGTGGGAAATAGCAAACCCTTTCCTCTCTCCCTCCTACCCCTATTACTGCTCCCAGTGGCAAGAAAGACAGCAGAACTTCAGATAATGCCTACAAAGCTCTCTCAAGAATGAAATACCACTGAAACGTACAAAAAAGACCTGCCACCACTTCTTCCGCAGGGAGGTAAAGAGTCTTTAATAAGGAATTTCAAATCCAGAAACAGATCTGAATTTGTTTCAAGGTCTAAATAAGACTCTGGCAGACATCAGATTCTTATTATATTTTGGAGCTTCTCCCCCTCCTCCACCATTTCTGGGCTAGAGAAATAAATCCAAAAGACTGGTGTGCTCTGTGTACACCCAGAACTCATTAAGTTCAACCAAAATGACCTCCAGAACCCTGGGACGAAGTAACAAGAAAAATGAAGCATTAGAAATTTTAACACGGTAACAACTTGCTTCCTTTTGCCACAAATTCTTTATGGTGTCTAAGTTACATCTGCTACAGGATAAATATCTTGTACTCTGGCTGTTAAAGGTTTCCTACAAAAATTTAAGATTTACTAAGATTTCCTACTTAAATCTAAGATTTTACTTATCTGCACAGAAAGCTGTTTAAAAAACCTAGGTGCCTTACAGGGAGAAAGAAATCTAACCACAAAAAGCAAGAACAAGGACATTGTCATAATCCTCTAAGTAAGAAGGGTGTGTTGTCAGGACTTGCATCTGTGCCTTCTGCAAATTAAAAAGGAAAAAAAAGTCAGTGATGGTCAAAAGCATAGGGAGCTGGGAGGAGAAAAGACAAGTTACAATTTTAGTCAGGATACCTGAGAAACTGTAAAGATATTATTTCCATTTTCAGTATGCTACAGCACCACAAGAGAATATTACCCTTGACATACACCAGACATGCTGAATGACAGAGTGGCCAAAAATATCATTTATCATAAGCAATATGATTAACAAGCTCTCTGACTGCTCAAGAACAGCAGGTATTTAGGGACCCAAGACAGCCAATTCAGAAAAAAAGTCTAAATTCATTCTTAGGAGTAAGATTTTTGCCAAGCCACTGTTTGGGGAATTTTCTGTTACCAAGACCACATATTTCAGGACAACCTGCTCAGGGCATGGCCACATAGTTTTACAGGCTCTTTATCCACAGATGGGAAAGAACTTGCACAGACAAACAAAATCATTGAATCATAGAATGATTTGGGTTAGAAAGGACCTTAAAGATGATCTTGTTCCAAACCCCCTACCATGGGCAGGGATACCTCCCACTACACCAGACATCTCATCTACAGAGGAAAAAACAAGCAGAATTATTGATGCATGGTCATTGTCACATAAAATACTTGTGGCAGAGAAGAAAATTCAAAGTCTAAGATGAGTTTGGAAATCTAATACTGAACCTACCAGCTCACCTTTTGCTTTAGAGAAGGTGTAATCTGGCTAAACAGATATTTTAAATATGGTCAGAAGAAGAAAGAGTCCATGTCTCTCACTCCTTGGATTAGGGGAGACACCTTGTTCATCCGCATTATGATCCTGCATCTCTCCTCAGGAGAGGGAAGCTCCTCCTGGCACTGAAACTGTTGGTTTCTCCTGGCAGAAAGAGTAGTTCAATTCCTTGTAATGCACTTATGACTGATTTGGGAATGACCATCACTTTACAGCTGATGCCCATCCAGAAAAGGCATAATTTTTAATTTCAAAATAAATCACAAAAGGTCCGAGAGATTTTAACCTTTGGTTTTTGCACCACATCCTCTTCCTTGCCTCCATCCCCGCTCAGTGCGGATTAGGATGGGGAGAGGGATGAATTATCTCTGGAGAATTATGAAAGATAGAATTGATTTTTGGTAAGAACTCCAAGGAAGTTCTTAATACCTCCTTATCTTTGTGAGTAATACAGCAATGTTCCTCCGCTGAGTGAGCGCCTATCTTTGGAGCTATCCTTGCCAATGTTATCTCTACAGAAAAAGCAGCTTTGAAGGACAGAAAATAATACATGTTCCCCATTGGTTGCAAAGGAGTTGTGTCAAAACTTGTAATACAGAGTTTAGGTTCTACACCAGGTATTTCCATAACTGAGGGGAATTCAACAAGTTTGCTGCTGTGATGCCAGCATGAGGCAGGGAAAAGATCTGCCCATCTCGCATTGTGAAATTTAATAACTGGGAAGCACTTCAGAGCACCTGCACAAACCTAATGATGTGACGTTGCCCAAACTCACTGTCTTACATGTTAATAATTTTATTACAGTGCAAATTTGTGAAGCTTCTTCAAATAAATTTTAAAAATCCATCATATTTAAATATTTCTTGAAGAAAGGCAACAAATTCTAGGTTTATAAGGGAAAGCAATTTCCTCTTAGACTAGTAAGGAGGGATGGAAAAAACAGACATAGTTTTGGATGCACAAGCTATTTGCCAGGACAGAGGCTCAGGTACTGCCGCTTTTTGCCTGACCACAATAATTCGTCTAACAGGAGATCCTACCTTCTCTTACAAACTGTCTGATCCTGGCAGCAACATCAACACCACAAATATTGGACTGTTCCACCCCTGATAATTTTGGGTTAGTCCCCTACAGCTTCTGAGCTTTTAGGTCAAATGGTTGATTTTCTGAGAAAGTGAAGCCTTTGATTCAAAAGTTCCTATTTCTAAGAGAGACTCATTTAAATGTGCATGGGTCTCTGCACACCACCTCCTTGTCAGTCCAGGGTTATGCTTATGTGTAATAATTTCCTCTTTATTTTCAGCCCTTGACACATAGCAAGGAGAACACATGCACGAAGTGTCTTGCAGCTCCTCTAAAAAAAATGCTCTGCTGCAGCTGAACAGCCTCTCCTGAGAGAAAGAAGAACTTTTTGGTCATCTACCGAAGCCAGTAATTCTGTTCTTTGGACTCCCAGGATTTCTGCTATCTGATGGAATATTTAAGCGGAGACTTCATTCCCCCTTGGAGCGCCGACGGCTCAGCCACTCCACTCCGGTGTTCAATGAGCTCTTGTGTTCTATTACAGAATAAATGCGATTTTCTGCCCAGCTGGAAAATGATACTTCTTCCTAGTGCAGAGATTTGTACCTCACTCTAACCCGTCTAAATAGGTCACAGTCACATTTTCACAATACTACCAATATATCCCTTCAGAAAATGCAAAAGCTTTGTGCACCCAGGGCAAAGACTATCTAGTGTTGAGTACTGCAGACTCTCTCCTTAGCAAAGAAAAAGAAATCAAACTAAGGAACATGTTACATCTCTCTATAAACCCTTTCCTCGACTCAGTGGGTTGGAGGAGCCCTCCCATATCTCTCTGTCTCATCAGCTTTCCTATTTCAAGCAGATTTGAAGGCCCTGCTCTGCCAGTGACCAGCTTGGCACTGCTTGACAAGACCCAGCTCCATGCCTGACTCCCACCCTCTATCAAATGGGGATTATTGATATTTTTCCCCAAGTGCCTTGAGCTCTCTGAGTGTACCAAGAAGGCTTATTTATTCATTTGCCTGCTCCAAATAAAACAAGCTCTGTCAATCCTACCAGCACTACTCTACACGGTGCAAGTCTCCCAAAAATATGGAGTCTGAGGTCTAGTGAGATGACTTGAGAAAGAAAAAAGTGTGATTTGCTGCTTTATTTCTTCTTCAGCTGCCTCCTGTGCACGCTTTTCTCAGGCTGTTTCACCAGTCAAATGATGGTTGGATGTGATGGTCTTAAAGGTCTTTTCCAACCTTAACAACTATATGATTCTTTAAAGTAACTAACCACTAGATAATGTAAATCAAAATCACATGTTGTTTTCAGCCACTGCGGTATAACTCTGGAGTAAGCGCAAAAAAAGCCAGGAGAGTTAAACCCTGCATGTGGACAGACTGAAACTTCCAGTGTCAAAATACATTTGAAGTAAAATGAATCAAAATGTGGAGAAAGGAGATGCTCAGAATTGATTTTTCCAACAAGGCATTTACAGGCACTCCAAACACGATCTCCACTTCAAACATAAAATAGTCATTGTGCTGATTTGTTACTGTACGACTTGCTAACGTATTTGATTCCACATTATCTGAAACTCCGACTTATCCGGGGTCTCATCTTCTTAATGGAAGGGAATGTACAAAAGCGGAGCACTCACTTGAACACACAATATATTATCTATACAAATTGGGGCTCATTCAACAGACAAACTTAAAAACCAAAGTATGGTTGACTATCAATTTGATACTCCGCAGCAGAAAGCACCACTTAAAGCCTGATGGTTTATAAAGCCTTTTAACAACACATCTTGGCATTATAAAATATCAGATCTTGACCATGTGCTAGAACTTGCTAGAAAGCTCCCAAGAGAAGAACATTTTTGCTAGTTGACTGTTGCAGCTGAGACCTTACCAAATATTAAACAAATGCAGTACTGTGGGCTAAAATATGAATACTCCAAAAATGCTTCTTGGCATAATACCCCACTGCGGTGCAAAAAGCAGATTCCTGCTGAAGCAACAAGCTGGGTATCCCAAAGCAAATTTTGGAAACAAAAAACACAGGAACCCTGCCTGAGACACTGATCTCAGGAGACAGTGAATTTCAACTTTTATCTTTGCTACACCACAGCTAACTCTAAACTAAGTCAAGTGCAAAATAAATTCAGAGCCTTGCCTCAGTTTCCCCACTTTTAGAAGCTGAAGAAGCTACTTGAGGATGGTGAATTCAAAGTCAAACACAGAAACATAATCTGCCAAATACACACGCAGAAATGCAAATTGCTTTTCCATTCAAAGTCAGATGCTAAAAATGTCACTTTTTATTGAGAAGTTTCTATGTGGTAATAAATAATATTTCCTAAAGCACATGGAATTTTTGCCTTCAGCACAGATATTTCTGAACTTGTGTTTTCAGCAGCACTTCACAGGATCTTTAAAGTGACTTTAAAGATCATCCCGTTCCAATCCTCCTGCTGTGGGCAGGGACACCTTCCACTAGACCAGACTGCCCAAAGCCACATCCAGCCTGGCCTTGAACGCTTCCAGGGATGACAAGTCCACAACCTCTCTGGGCAACCTGTGCCAGGTCCTGACCACCCTCACAGTAAAGAATTTCTTCCTCATATCCAATCTAAATCTACCCTCCTTCAGCTTAAGGGCATTCTCCCATGTCCTATCATTCCCCTTTCACGCCCCTGTGAAAAGTCCCCCTCCAGCCTTCTTGTAAGTCCCCTTTATGTACATTTTGTGGTATTTTACAAAAAAGCCCAACAAACTTCAGTAAATTAAGAGTAAGTATCCCAACAACCTTCAGCAGAAATGTTATTTTTTATTTCTTACTCACTCAGGGAAAAAAACCTTAATTTGCCAACTCCTTTAATCAAAAATTATTAAAAGCTCTAACTTGCAATCAGAATTCTGTAACAAAAATAGTAACCCCCACATCTCATTCTGCAGCTTTTCATCACGGTATGAGCCAGACTTTAGCCATATAGCACCAGACACACTATGAACAACACAGCACAGTACGGTTCAGCAAATAAAAATTCAGGTCCATGATGCAGTGACAGATACTTGGATGCTACTGGGCAGTTCATGTTATAAACAGAAGCATTTCTCTTGAAAGTTCAATAAGGTTGAAAGCCAAAACAGTGATACGGCATCAGGGATTTATCATCTAATAATAAAAGAGTGTTTGTTCCTCTGGATCTGCTTCGAACAAGTGGAGTCTCATGCTGAAAGAGCAGGTTCAGTAGGCATGCAGCTCTTCAATTGCACTCCTTATTGTATGCTTTATATTAAAGAAAGCAATTTAACTTTTGAGGACAAGAAAATTATCTTGAAACTGAAGTCCTGCCTAAGCTCAAGGCCAAGCTAGTAAAGAACATATAAAATTATTAAAAGGTCTTCAATTATTAAGATAGCTGGAACACTCGCAACAGCTGTAATTCAGGGTGCCTACACATTTTAATTATATCCCCCAGTGTCAGCAGGTTATAGCTTTCCCTCTCTATCATGCTAAAATTTATCAGGCCTGGCCTGTCATAGCCTTTAGAAAAAAAAAAGTTTAGGCCACATTGCTCACTCCTGCTCAAGTCAGAGGAAAGCAGAACAAAAGTGGAAGTAACTGCAGTTTTGCTGCACCACTGGTGATGAAGCAGAGGGGGAAACACTTGAACACCCTCTCTTAATGGTGCTTTGGAGATTTTTGGTGAAAACTAGGTATGGTATTACTGAATCCACTCATGTTATTCTATAAAGTACAAAATAATCTAAGTGAGAATTTACAAGACTGTCAAAGCAATGTAAAACAGAGGGGCACCATCGTCCACGAATCCTAGAATGATTTGGGTTGGAAGGATCATTAAAGACCATCTCATTCCATGCCCTGCCATGGGCAGGGACACCTTCCATTAGATCAGGCTGCTCAGAGCCCCGTCCAGCCTGGCCTTGGCTGAAGCTATGCTGTACCAGGTGTATACATACATTAACTGGCCCCACTTCCACAAACAAACAAGGCTTCCTACTTTAAAAAGTCAAGGCTTTTGGATCTTGGCCTTGCTCCTTATCAAGCACAAGTGAACACAACTGAACTCTGCAGAAATGATCTGGGGCAGCATTTTCTGGACCTCAAATTCTTACTCATGGATTTTGCTACAGTAGTAAACCCCTTCTCCACCCATGCAAGCTTTATGCAAGGCACAACTCTGGCCATGTACAGAACAGACAATCTGCTGGTGTGCAGCTAAAATTAATTCTCTCTATATATATTTCTTTTAAACATTCAACAAATTTAAAGCAAAACCATCCCAAGACAGTGACAGGGATGTCTACTAACTCTTGAAAGACTGGAGGAGCTTTGACAGTGGATGGGCCGAACTGCTGATCTGCTGGTTCTGTATGTCCTGCCAGAACAGAAAAACCAATCATGGTTCCTTCATCTGACGTACACTGATTCTTCTAAAATGCTCCTCTGACTGTAAAGTAAATGTAAATGTACATGTAAAGTAAAACATTACAAGTGGGTAAAATTCAAGGAGACAAAAATCTCATATATACACAAGTACCCACAGAACTACACCAAGGACTAAAGTAGATATTAGGATGTAAATATCAAGCAAAACTAATATACTGTAGTTTTGTAGATCCAGATTTGCTAAATCAAGCTCCAGCAAAACACTGCTCTGAGTGCAGAACCTCATGCACCATCATTTCCTGTTTGCAGGATTAGGATAAATCAAATATTAATGATATGGTGCACTTGAAAAAATAAATTGTGACGGTAACACCGTCATGCAATGACATGTGAGGATTCCATGTCCAGCCTCACCTGAACATTTTTGAGCTTAACAAGTACAACCTCATATGTGTCAATTGTTTAAAAGAAGGATGAAACATAGTAGTACCACTGAATTTATGACTGCTTTTATTAAAGAGGCATCTTGGAAACCCCAGCTAACAACAGAACGCCACTGTGGTAGATGCTGTCCAGACTTAACCTGAAAAGTCCTCAGTCAGAACAGTTTACAAATCAAATATGAAAGACATACCTAAGCTGAAGGACAGGAAATATTACTGTAATAATACTGATTTATGGAGGAACTGACCTACCTAAGGTCACAAAGCAAGTGTGACCCACATCTCCCGAATCCCAGTCCATTAACTGCAAACTGTTCTTTGTCTTCCTCCTGAGGTGAGGAGTTGGCACAGCAAGGAAAGCACAGCCTCCAATATTCTGTGTAGGACCTCAAAGGACTTTTTAAATGTCCTTATCCTTCTTGGTGGACTAAAAAGGTTTATTCTCACACAATACTTAAGAACACAACTACTGTCCCTTCTACACCATCTGTGTTCAGAAAATTTAGCACATACCATTGTCCTACCACCCAACAGCAAGTTCTCTCTACATAATATTCTATTTATTTGCAGGATATACTGGTGTACTAAGTGCATTTTTAAAGTATTACATCACACTAAGCTGTTGAAAACACCCATTTCACAGGTGAACAAACTGAGATTAAATGATACAAGAAGCCTGTTTGCTGGATCAGCTGAAGGCTTGACACAAATTCAAGGAGCTCTTGAAGTAAGATTCTATTCACAGTAATAAACTTACAAGATGTGCAGAGAAACCTATTTAAAATTCATTTAACGGTTTCCACCCAACAGAAAACAGTCACTGCAAAGCTAAGTGTTCCAAGACCTCCAACTTACACTGGCTGAAGCTGATGAAGAACAGCAAAACAGGTCATTTTTAGGCTAGAGCAGAAGCAGCTGCCCCTTCAGTGGCTCTAAGCTCTCCTGGATGCTGAGGAGAGTTTTTTAATGTTTTAAATACAACATTTGTATTTAAAATACAAAATTCCAAGATACTCTAGGTCAGTCCTAAGGAATTTAAACAGAGGTTTAGTTATGGTTTCACTGGGAAGTTCTATGTATTTAAGCTGCTAGTGTAAATCATCACTATGGATGGTTAAACCATAAGCATCACAATGCCCTTTCAGCAGACACAGTCAGAAAACACCCGGAGCCTGGAAGCTGACAGGTGTCCTTGTCTGCTTATTTTTGTCTCAATCTCCCTGAAAGAAAGCAAAAAGCTCCCATTCTGGGCTAGCACAGGACCAATTAAGAACCTATTTTAACTGAGTTGAAGCCAAGCTTTCCTCCAGAGCTCTATGGGTGTTGTATTCACTGACCAGAGGAATTTCTCCCTTCAGGAAAGTGTGACTCTTCAGGAAAGTTTCCTTGTGTGTACACAGGAGCTGGAGGGGCTCAGATGTCAAACCTTAATTGTTAGGCTGCGTTTTTCTTTAACATGATTTTTAGGTACCTTTAAACTTTTAATTTACAGCACTAAAACCAAATAAGAGGTCAACTCTTCAAATGTGGCCTGTGTTAAACAAGAGCATTTCTAGGGTTACAACTACGGAAACAAGTGCATTTATAGGGCTGCAAGAGAAAAGCAACTTGAGCTTCTGCTAGAGGTGAAAGGGGTGGGAGGGACGGGAATATAAAGAAAGTTTCAGGCAGTTTTTGCCTGACCTGCATATTTTGACTTCTGATTTTTCTGCCTATGAAACAGTAACACACACAGACTCAACAAGTAACGTTCATCAGGGATTGACATCTCTGCAGGAAAAAAGCCCTCGAAGGACAGGCTTGTTATCCTGTGTCGGAGCAGTTCAACTAGAAGATTCTGACGTGAGGGAGAAGGACGGACCACCAGGGTTAGGGACCCACAGCAAGTAATGCCTCAACCTCCACTTCAGCTGCAGCTGGTCTGCAAGCCCCACACCTCCCTAAACCAGGAAAGCACCAGGATATCCTTCCCGTTACCTGGAATAAACCCCATCTCATCCAGGGCTATTACAGAACAAAACAAGATAAACAATACAAAAGCAAATGCATTGTTCCTGTAAAATCCACGAGCAGGAGTTTTGCTTTTCCCTCCTGTGCCTGCAGCCTGGCGCCAGGGAACAAAACGCAGGACCCAAGGATGGATGCTGTCAGAGACGATCCCATTGACGACACACAGCCATGAATGCCTTCTCCTCTTACTGTAAGGAATGAGAGGTGGGTGGGTGGTGTTATTGTTCTCCCCCAATTCCATCCTCAAGCCTGTCATCGGGTACAGAAGCAGCCTTTATGCTGCAGTTGTACTGTCCCGTTTCCTGGCTTCTGTCAAGCTTAACAAAACCCAACTACTAAACACATTTTATGCCTTGGAGTATCAAATGTTCTTTGCTATCAGTCGAAATGGAGCTCTGTTAATTTTCATTATTGCTTCATATGAAAATGTTAGCTCTATTCATATTCCATATTCAAGATGTCTAACCTGGGTTCACTGTATGAAAAGTCAATCATGTGTGCATAAATTCAATATATTTTCCCTATTTACTGCAGTACAATGAATGTCTTAGAGAGTGATGTTTGTGTCCTGATTCAAAAATATTATCTCTTTCTTTTGCCCAATTTATTTTGTATTTATTTGAGGTGAGGCAGGTATACTTGGGTTAAATAAGCTTTATCATAGCTCAGGGTTTATTACGTTTAGCACAAGAAAGAAATGTGGTGTAAGAGAAGGAAATAAAAAATCCACCTTCAAAATCATGCCAGCAAGTGGGAAGAAACACTTTTGCTGATAAACAGGAAATCTTTTATTTCTAAAGTTAACATTCTTAAGTAAAAAAACAAACACTTCAGCTAAATTTGTGGGTTTTAAAACAAACTGTGGCAAACATTAAGGGAACTAAATAGAAACCATCTTTCAAGATGGTAAAACTAGGACAACTGCAAACAGGAGGTATTAAACAAGCCACGACAACCAACACACACAACAGCCAATTTTAACACCAATTAAACATATCTGTGATCAAAACCTGGAAAAAACAAACTCAGAGACATGCCAATCAAATTATTATTTAATAATATAAAGCCTTTAATCTTATTTCTATTTCAGGAAGTTGCACATGCTCCAACCAGTGTCCAGTGAGCTCAATGTACCCTACAACCTCCAAAAAAGATAAATGAAGAGAAACCTTGCTCCAGAAAATGCAGGGCACAGTCCATGAGTACAGAAAGTGGGGGTAGAAGGGGGAAAGAACAATTAACTGATGCAGCTCAGCTCGGAAAACCAGCCAATATTGGTGACATTCTGCTGGGGTTGTGCTCTACCTCTGTGAAAGCACCAGTTTTGTGCTGTTCGTGGGGATTTTTACATACTTCTCTAAATTAAAAAAAAAAAAAAGTAAAAGCAGAAAACATCAGTCCTTGACTTTTTCTCTCTTCCTCTTTCCTTTCTGCAAGTTTTCTCAATAACTTAAATGAGAGATCTAAAGGGAATTTTGCGTCTCTGTGCCCTGTGCCGAAAGCGAAAGCTGGCTTTCAGACACTTTAATAGCAGAACTGTAAAGTTTCCTTCCAAAACGAAAAAGCAACTTTGATGTATTTTTTTTTAACAAAACAAAACAAACAAACAAACAAAAAAATCAACTACACACAGAGTTTCCTTTCATCAGTCTCTCTATTCTCTCAAATTTTTCACCTATTGGGAAAACAGACCGAGCCCAGTCAGCAGATTAACACACAACATGCGGTGACAGCAAGGACTGCCCATATCAGACACAGCTTTCTTATGGGCAAACATGTTTTTTCCTGCAGGTAAAATTAAGATTTTTATAGTTAGTGAAATACAACATGTGCTAGGGGGTAATAAGCACAGGTGACCGATGTCCATCAGGCTGCTACCCATCAGTGCACCCACTCTGGGCATGCTGCTGTACAGCAGTGAGTACTGGGCAGACTGGGATGCTGGGGAGATCAGTTAATGCATGAAAAGTGCTTTGAAGCTGAAAAGCAAGAAGTGCTAAGTATTATATCTTATTTCAGCAGCTGATCAAGCTTATGATAAATGCAATGTATCTTTAAAAAAAAGGCACACAGGAAAATGTGGAAATTCAGCTGCAATATTGCTACCTGCAAAATACTCCACGTGATGACACAGACGCTGTAACCAATTCCTACTGTACAGAAGGAATGCAAGCACCCAAACAAGAACTAAACTTTTCTTCAAAATACTGGGGTTGAGACAGCAGCCGTGTGTTTCACTTAAGCGTGGAGCATTAAAAGGAACTTAATATTCCTGCAAAGAGGCGATCTGGAGGAAGCCCTGCTCTAATTTCTCTCTTCTATTTAGATTCATAAACCAACGCCAAAACGCCGACAACTAAATCGACGCCAATATTGGGCTATCAAGTTATTTACCTTTGGTGGGGGGAGATAAAGAGTTTTAACGGAGTGAAAGCAAGGAAGAAAAACTCGACTTCAAAGCAAAAACTAATTATGTGTTTTACTAATTACATTTTAGAAAGATACACAGGGCATTACCAACGAACCCTGCAAAACTGAAAACACAACTGTGTCTCAGGCTGCCTTGGCCTGGAAAAGAGCTCCTGAGAATTACCAAGGGATTCCTGCTTCCCGCAAACACAGCGCCACTAATATTCTCCAGATTTGCTGGCCCTGCTACGAACCATCTCAAGAAAATGTTTACATTAAAGTCGGGTTCAGCGAGGAGGTCAGCTAACTTTAAGGCTTTAAGAAATCAGCAGCCGTCTTGTCTCCTGAGCAGTGCAGGGGGATGGGGAAACTTTTTTTTTTTGAAAAGAAAATCATTAACTTGCTACATGGACAAAACCTCAGTTTTTCAGCCTCTTTCATTTGCTGTCAGTGATGTGAAAGTTTTGGGTTTTTGTTTGGTTTTTTTCCCCCTCCGTCTTTAGGTGTCCATCAATAAACTGCCAGACGCATGGTGTGATTGTTGGGGCTGTCCTGTGCAGGGCCAGGAGTTGAACTCTATGTTTCTTGTGAGTTCCTTCCAACTCAGGACTATGATTCTATGATTTCTGAAGTTTCTGTGTGCTCTGAAGCTGCTTTTAGCCCAAGCCACACCTCACATTTTAAACCTATAATGAAAATAACCAACACTATCTCACGCAATTAGCCGCAATTTTTATCAGGTTTCTAACTTGCAAACTGCACATGTACATCAAGTAAACAAGATAAGGAATTTATATTGTACGTATTCAGCTTTTATTCTTTAAAAATTGCTTTGATGAGCACTGATTGGCTGTCAGATGATTTTCCATTTCATTCTGTACCACACAAGAATCAATACAATCTGGTTTTATTTGAGCCAGGCTCCTAAGCTTACATCTTATTTGCATCTCGCCACTGATAAATGATAGCAATAAAAGTGTGGCATTCCACAGGAAGAAGGTGAGATTACACTCCATCTAATTGTTTAAAGTAGGAGAAACAGTATTCCCACTTGGAAATAAATGCCTTAAAGGCTTCCACTGGTATAATTGTATTGCAAAGGTCTAACAGCTCTATGCTGAGTGAGAATGGCTGCAAATACAACAATAAAAAGTCAGTTTTTCCTGTTCTTTATTTTTTTATAGCTATGTATACATGTAAACACATCAGAAAAACACAGCCTTGGTTAGAGGTTCTTATAAATAATCAAAACCCCTCGGTGGTGGTTCTGCGTAAGAGACTTTGTGTGTGTTGTTAAATGAAATCAGCTGCGCCTCGACGAAGAGCACGAAGGCAACTGGTGATACTTGCTTCTCCCACAAAACGTGTTTAGCAGATCAGGGTTATACACACACTACAAAAATCCCAGAACCAGTTCCTAACAGCACACAAACAGAGGGAAGGTAAATACCTGTGCCGTGTTCTGGTTCTGTCTCATTAACTTTAATTTATCTCTGTACAAAGTGCAACTACTTTATCAAGGTAAAAAGCACAAGCATGCATGTGAGAGCTACACAGGGAAAAAGAGAGGTAGAAACAGACAAGTAAAACCCCAATTAGAAATAATTGGTGTAGAGAAATTATTTCATTAAGTTAAAAGTCTGAGTTAGCACAGGGAATGGATGCAGAAAACTTTCAGAAGGGAATTGCTACTGTCCATTTTTAACTTGGGAAGTCAGCTTTTCTGCAGGGTCCGACTCTTTGAGCAACTCCTTTTCCTGCTCAGTGAATCCCAAAATGATTTCCAAAGCCTTCACTCATTTTGACACAAAGGATACAGGAGACTGTTTAGACTCCTAATAAGCCCGGAGCCGTTAAAGCTGCACAGTCCTGTTAAACATGGGATGGCGGCAGCCAAGAAAACAATTCCTTGGAGAGGAAAACAGCCAGCATGTGCCCTCATGTAAAAATCACATTCCAGAGGAAAAGAACTTCTTTGGGCTGGCGTGTGACGTGACTGTAAGATGTTTATTGTGCATGGAGGGGCTCCATTTCCCTGGAAAAGGGACATTTAGTTCACTCACCCAACCTGGCCATCATCACCTGCTGAAGAGCTCAGTGCTTGGCAAGTGCTGGTATTGCTGTCATCTGGCAATTGGTAACAAATATTAGGGATATATTAACATGGAATCTTCTGAAAGCTGTTTCCGAAGTTTTTAAAATTCTACAAGAAACGTTCATGTTCTTTTTTTTTGCTCTTCTACCGGGAAAAGCTGGACACCCCTTACGAGCTCCTCAGTGGTAAATATAAAAAATATAAAATTACACGCATGTAAAGTCCAGTAATCTCAAACTATACCATAACAAGGGAAAGAGCACAACTCAGTAATTAACACATCACCACATATTTCTTCCAATTCAGCAAATTTACAGCTGAAAACAATTCCACAGAACCCAATTTAATTACATTAAAAATTATGCAACTTATTTTATTAAAAGGGGATTGATTGCTCTACAAAGAATTTAGATCCAACAATGACCTTCTGTGCTACTGTAAAAGGTGTTCAGAACCCAATGAACATACAATAAGGCTCTAAACCAGAAACTAATTAGCTCACACACAAAGTATTAAATCTGTTTCACAAATTATGTAAATCATATAAAAAATGAGGTATAATACCAATGGCAAACTTTATAGTGCCAAAATGGAATAAGCTGTATGTATACCTGCCTTCAAATTAACTAAAGCAATTATACTGTAAAATCATTAGCCCAAGACATAGTTTAAAGTCAAGCTTTAATAACTTAATGCTACATGTATTTTCTAACCACAGAAAAAGCATTACATACATTTACACTTCCCACTAAATTTAGAGGAGGTTATGCTGCATTAAACCAAGCAGGAAAAATAAAGTATTAAAAAAAGACAGAAAAAAAAGAAAAAAGAATGCCAATAATGTTTACTGCAGAAAATATGCACAAAATCAAACCATCATTTCCTCCGGAGCTCTGTTTCCCCATAAAAACAATATATTATTATGCTTTTTGTAAGACTAGCACATTTATTCTAACTGTTCCTACAAAAAAAAATTAAATAAATAACTCTTCTGAACGATGAGAAAATAAAGCACCATTTTACATGATCCTGGCAATACTTTCAAATGCCAATTATCTGGTCTCATGGTTCTGCATTTCCTATGGCCAAAAAAATCTCTTATTACTTCACTTCAGAGTAGGTGGAACAGCCGCTCACGGTCCAAGCGTCTCTCTCCACAAGGAGAGGTGCTGCCTCCACAATCCCAAGGGATGGGCTGAAATGTTTAATTTTTTTTGCAGCTGGGGAGTGCTCAGAGACCCTCGTGTGGAATCCTAACGGGATTTCCAACCTGCTTTTCATCCTTTTTAATATAACTGCCCTAGGGCTTGATGCATCTATGCAGGAGTGAAGGAACTGCAAATAAAGCACAAATAAGTTTTCTTACTCTGCTCAAAAGTTACATTTGTTATTGCCATTTTCACAGCACTGGGGTGTATCAGAGAAAATTCTTTGTGCCATCGTGCAGGAGGACAAAGTTTAGGCAGAGGGCTGTGAATCATCTACCTGTTACTTTTCTTAGAGGTGGCTCTACTGTTTTATGAGGTAGCCTCCTCAGGTGTGACTTTTCAGATGCTTTGGGATTCCCTCAGCATAAAACCAAGATATTGTGTGCATGATTTAGGTCTGCAAAGGTGCACATAAAAAACACCTGCGTAACAGTTCTCCTGGCCTCACGTGAGATGAATGTATTTTTTGGGGGTGAAACTAAAAGATGGAGCACAACTGTGATGCTGTGTGTGCGTTTAGAAATAAAGATTATACTTCATCTTAAACAAATAAAGATTGAGACCATTTCAAATCTCTCCTAGCTGTTTGCAGCCAAGTGTCACTGTCAAACTTTTAACAAACAGAAACACTTTTTGGATTGCTACAATTTTTTTTTTAAATTTTCATTTAAAGAAAACCAGATTTTTTTGTATATCAGAATTGTTTGATACATCATGAACTAGGCAAGCTCAAATTTGGTGCTTCAATCCCCTTCCAACTAATGTCCTGTCAGAATATACAGAGCCTAAACACTGCTCCAGGAATGGACATGACTTTGTTGTGTCAGAGAGGAGGAACTGCAGAAGATCTTTCAAAAATTAAGTGAAAAAGGTAAGAAATTTTCCTGTTCCCAGAATAATGAGTAATTAAAATGCAACTTTCTGAATTTGTTACAGAACTTTTAAATACTACAAATCCAACGGGAGACCAATCAGCAGCAAGGTCAAGTAGCCAGAGGTGTACAACAAGTATTTTTATGTGTCTGCATATCTGAAATCACTAATCCCATGTAATCAATACACACAGACTCCACATTTACTAAGGGCTGCTATAATACTGTTTTAATATCACCTTCCTACAAACAGTACAAAAATGACGGGCGTATGCAGGAAAGAATTACTTGGGATGAAGGAGGGAATGGAAACAACCACAGAGGGTAGAAACTGGGAAAATCTGGGCCGTATCTGTGCTAACCTGTGGTGAAAGTCAGTGACATCAAAGCAGCCAAGTGAGAAAGGAGGCCTGCAAGGCAGGATCAAGGATTGAATCTTCTAATAAAATGCATCTGACTGGAAAAAGAATTTCCTTGCTGCAGAGTAGTATTCCCACGGTGATCACACTATGATAGAAATTGTCCCCTAAATATCAGCTGCCTCTTGATGTTGCATGACCACCTCCCTCCCCTCTCCCAAACAGAATGTATCCACTCTGGTAATTACAGCGACTGATGACATGCAAACATTTCATACAGTTTAGGTTTTGTCTTTAAAATGCATTTTTGAAAGCAAAGTCAATCAGTCTCCAGATCTGACTCCGGAACTTAGTTATGGAGAATAAGTATTGAAAAGGAGACAGTCAAGGCAAGTCAATTTGTCTGCCTGAAACCCTAAATTTAAGGGAAAAAATATTTGTTGCTGTAAACTGCACTTCTTATTTGTCAAAATAATTCAAAACTAGATCTTCATCATCAAAAGAGATGCAACAAAGCCGGTTCCCTGACATTATTTAATCTGTGCCTTTCTGACTTACTGCTCGAATCCCCACACGTGCCAAACACAGAGCACTTGTGAATCACTTAATCTGCTTCCTTTGAAACCTATCATCAAATGCTCATTTCTGCACAGTTAACGGCAGGGTCTTTGTAACGGTGTTTTCTTTTTTAAATGTAAATCCAGTGTCTTGGGAAGGTTGGAGGTTTTTGGTTAGGTTTTTAATTTTTTTTAAACACAAACCTATGAAGTCTTGTTCCATGTTTTTAAACAGCAATGCTAAGTATAACACATTAAAGGGAAAAGATGTCATGGATTTGAAAATTCCTTAGACTGTCATATTTCCTCTTTTACACACCTGTAATATATTTTAAAACATTTTTAAAAGAACAAAATTGCATTTCTGATATTTCTATCTGTTGTTCCAGCAGCACTAAACCCCTTTTTATCATCAGCTTTGAGATATTTATATTTTTAAGGGAAAACAGAGACAGAATGAATGAATTAATAGGTCATGAAATACCCTAAAAACAAACAGCAAGAAAAACATCATTTCAACTGCATTACAGCTCCAATTACTACTTACACCCCACTTTCCTGGGTTAGACTGTATCTCAATCAATGATATCCCAGCTGGTTTTAGTTGAAAAAGTTTCCATTTCTATCTCTACTAATGGTGCCACTGATAAAGGGGGAGAAATCCATCGCGTCTGCCGCAGAACTGAAACTCCATCGAGGGATATATATTCATTAACACATGCAGGAACTGAAACCGTCAGGGAACATATATATTTATGAACCCTTGCCCATACACATAATATTTTAGAAGTATGGAAATCCAAACAGAGAAGTAGAGTGCAAGAAGCATACTGGTATTAAAAAATACGCCAGGGAAAGGATGGCAGATCTTCCATCTCTAAATGCTGAAAAGATCAGAGGGAAGCAAAGTTGTATGAGAAACTCTCAGCGTTGCCCTATCATCCTGTACTACCATATTTAATTCCCACTTTTAATTTTATTAAGAGCACACTGTCTGCAGCTGCGGATACACCAGTTAGACCAAAAGAAAATAAAATATGCAAGGTTAAGCACTCTCAGAAGTCGCTGCTGTAGCTCAGCTGAACCTTGCACTGCTCCTTCCCCTTGTTTTATTGCTCTTCCGATTTATGCTGACATGCAGGTTTAAAAATGCCCTCGGAAAGGTGGCAGGGGGATATTCTCACTCCCTGCTTCTATACAACTTTGGCAGGGAACAAAGGCACGGCAAAACCATGGCAGCCTGTTTTAAACAACCAGTTCCCCCTTCTACACAAGCTGAGAACACAACTGAGCCGATTTCTGCTGTGCCTGGGGACCAAAAGCCCAGCCAGGGACCTGTAGCCCAACCCCGTGAGTCCCAGCATCCCATCCCCATCCCCATCCCCATCCATGAGCCCACAGGGAGCTCAGCACAATTCCCCACAGGCTGCTCCAGCTGGAAATTAGCTACAGCATTGTCGCAGGAAAAAAAACCTTAAACTGAAATGAAAACTCAGCTGAATTTTGCTCATTTTGCTTCCCCCTCTGCTTGTATGGAGGGTTTTGTTCCCTTGTTTTGGGGAGGGGGCACAGAGGAAGGCTTGGAAACGGTACATAAACCACGAAAATATCCCAACACATGCACCAAGGCTGCAAACTTTTTGTTTTCTTACATATTGCTTCTTCATGCTTAAAAGACAAAACAGAGGAGCGTGAAGCAAAGCTTTGGCTAAAAGGAGTAACTGTAAAGCCCAATTCCTTTGACAGGGTCCTTTTCAAATTCCCATTCATCTTTCAAGGAAAGCCAGTCTGGCATCAAGGATTCAACAAGTTATATTGTAACAGAGTCCTTGTGTGTTCTTAAAATAAACATTTCATCTCTTTGCGTGGAAATGGCATCTCTTTCAATTTACATCTCTGGAAACAAAAGGTCCTGAAAAAGTATACAGAAAAAGCTGGAAAAACCCCATCCTAGTTTGCAAAACCAAAGTAAGATATACAAAGGAAATGAACCTGTGATACTATTGCTGTAACACAAACATTCGCTGGCCACCACCACCATTTAATTCACATTACGTGCTTTTTTTTAATCCTGGGTTCTTCAATTTAGCAATGATGAGCCACAAAACTTAAATAATTGCATTTTTGTAGATTGTGCTGTGTTTAAGGCCAAAACCATCTGCAAAACTAAGTAGGAAAAAGCCTTTTTTTTTTTACTAATGGATTAGTATAAATGTCTGTTGGAAGAACAGGGTGGAGAGGAAAAGAAGGGAGAATCCAAGGTATTTATACAATTTTCTTTAGGCATCCAGTTTAGATATCCAGCATTTTGAATCATCTTCCTTGAGGTGTCTGTCTGTTCAATGGATTTATAGGGAATTTTGATTCCTATTTGTAACTACTTGCCAAACAACTTCAGTGTCTAGCCAGTGTAAATACTCCCATACGTTTTTAAAGTGGGTCCTGAACCGAATCCCTCAATTTGGATTTGATTTTTTTTTTAATATTTAGACATAAAAGTCAGAGCTTAAGTCTGCCTCCATATTAAATTTAAAAAGTTAATGAGATTGTAGCCAGGCAACCATACAAAGGCCTGAAAATACACTTTGTACCAGAAACTACTTTGTTCTGGGTTAGTTTTTGAACACAACTGTAACATGAACACTCCTGTACTGGCAGCACATCCCCATCTATCCATCCCCAATGTTTTGTGTTCTGTGCACGGCTCTTCCACAGCCAAAACCAGATTTCCAGAGTCTGGTGCAACAAAATCCATATTCATGCTACAACCAAAGCACACAATTTTTTGTGGACATTTTATGAACTATGGAGCCAAATTAAAAGAGCTACCAAAAACCCAAGCCCGATTTCCTGCCTTTTCTGTCTCTGTATTTCTACTGCACCATGTTAATAATCAGTTTTCCCACTGGATTTCCTCCTGTCTAAGGAAGGGACTGACCTCCTACTGATCAGCTCTTCAGACATAATTTATTTAAACGGGCAACATGGAATTGGAATGGAGGCACAAGCTATGTCTGAATGTCCTCACACACTGAAATAAACACAGATGGGGAAAATTTTGGAGTGCTGAGCACTCCAAAACCATGCTCCCATTACACTGGAGAGGAAGATCTGGAAGGCTACATGAAAAGCCATTGCTTGGTGAGGTGGGAAATAGGCACCACAAGCAACCTGTAAATACACAGTTCAGAATTAGTGAAAAACTGGAGAAAACCTGGGAAAAGCCACTGTTTAGAGCCAGAAAGAAGAAACCTCCCCATGCCATCAAAATGCTCATGGAGAGGAGACTTTGAGGTTAATAACAAGGAAGTGGATTCCAAGCGTTCTCCTTCTGCCATTCAAATAAAGTTTTTACTGTCTTAAAAATACATTGCAAAACAGGGTTCCTCCACCACAGTGACAGAGCTACACCGCTTTGCCACAAGCCAGACAAGCACAGGGATAATGTAACAAAAAAATACTTCACTTGAGTTATCCCCAACTCCAAACTTCTGGGAACTGACTGACACTTTGTACTGCTACAGAAAAAAAAGCCCAAATACACAGACATATACCTCTTACTATTCCAAGTACCATGAAAACCCAATTTTATGGTTGTATGTGTGGCTAAGGTATTTTTCCCATCTCCATTCCCAGGCAGGATGCAGCTCCAACCTGATATGGAGAATAGCCACACACCAGAGCGACTGGAGGGAAATCTGTGGCAGCCCATTGCTATAGCAACTGCCAATATCATAGAACATCAACAAAGTTGATTCATTTATTGTAATGTGGATTTTGCTTGTTTGGGCTGAAGGCTCTGACCGGATGAGTGTCCAAATGAAAAACAGGTAATTTTTTTTTTTTTTTCATTAAAACTCCTAGGAAAACACCAATTATTGTGCTCTTTAAGGTCAGGTGAGAGGAAAGGAATGAAGTCCATGCAGAGAACCCAGGTGAGGAAGCGAAGGCACAGGAGTCGACCCAGCAACATCACAGCAGCATTTCCAAATGGAAACTGGTTTCTCCTGTGAAAACCTTTTGCTTTATTAGTGTTTGGCAAGACTCACAATTTCCTGGAAAAAGCCAATATAATTTCCTCCTGCTTCCCCTCCTCTCGCCCCACATGTTTTTAAACGTTTTAGGTTGCTGCTGCAAGTGGTACCACAAGCACAGCTTCAGAGAGAAGGCAGGAAAGCACTGAAGTAGCTAAAGCTCTCAGTAACAACTCTGGAGGCAAAAATATCCTGGCATAAATCTTTTATTTCATTTTCTTCCTCTTCTGGGGTATGGAGAAAGGATAAAACAGCAAGGACCTTTTCTAGCTTTCAATAAACCTCACATAATGGTGATAGTTTAGCATTTAGTTTCCTTAGGAGTGTTGAGAAAAAACTCTAAGTGGTCTTTGCTATCTCTGCATTTTTAAAGCTGGTCAGAAAATGGTTTTATGCAAGAACTCTTCCCTAGAAGGGAAAAAAAAAGTTTTCTGGTCTACCACAAAAAGGCAGTTTTCTACAGAAAGTAAAAGCTGTTTCAAGGAAAGTATTAGTGCAATTGAGAACTTCATTTTCTGTTCAAGAACAGACTGTAAAATTTTTTAACCAGCTGTTACAGTTAAAACTGTTCAGAATTGGTCATTGTTTACTGCTTCCTGCATTATCAAATCCAACATCTGATGCCCCAAGACAAAGGCTTTCAGGGCAAAAACTGCCCCTTTGTGTGCACAAAGCACCCAGCAAAGGCTGCTGTAGCATTAAGTTAGGGAACTAATGAAGTTATGGAAATATGTAGATAATCAACTCTTTCAAGTGCTATTTAATTTTTTCTGCCATACAAAACATCTATGTATGTTCTAAAACTCTATCACCTATAACTCTACACAAAAATATTAAACTGTTAACATTTTGTCTTTAATAGAAGTCAGCTGCCTGTAATCAAAAATACACAGAACGGTCACATGTAGCGTAACACTCCTTAAATCCTCACTGAAAGTTTCACCCTCTGAAATGCCAGTACAGAATATTAGTTTCTATTTTACTGACATGCCATGAAAAATACCCACACAGTGTAATCTGATGCATTATCATCTCAGAAGCTAAACATGGTGCCAAATTTACTGAGCCAATTTCAATCTGCAGGAAACATGAACTTTATTATTATTATTATCATTATTACTATTATTATTATTATTGCTGCTTCATTTTGGTGCAAGTTTGAAGCTCTGTGGTGTAATTAAGGTCCCTTCATACAGGTCAACAGCAGATGCTTTGGAAAGGAGTCAGTGGCAGAGAGAAGGTGGCATTTTGGCGGTTTCAATTCCCAGGATAAGAAAAGAAATGGTTTAAACCCAATGGAGTGCTGATTTCTTTGCTGAAACACCTTTGCTTCTCTCTTCCCATGCCTCCTCTGAGACACGTGGCTCCATTTGGCTACCACTGCTGTTGTCTGGGCAATTCAAGGGACATGCCAATAGGGAGAGAAAGGTAATTTCATTAGTGGCAGCATTAACTTTACACCTGGATCTTCACACATGGATGAAGGAGGTGCATCAATTTACTGTCCGACCTTTTCTCCCCCTGGCAAAGCTTCCCTGTGCTTTTGAAGGGAGCAGAGCAGAGGACCCCATGTCCACGCTTAGGTCACTCCTTCAAAAAAAGCTTCTTCTGTAAAATAAACAGTTATCAAATGCAACTCCAACACATCTCAAGCTGAGAAAATAATTAGTTCATGCTACAATTGCTACAAAAATGAAGAGGGAATAAATGACCGAACACAGCTCTGCACATGCACTGCTCCAACAACTGCAATCATGAGAAATATTCCTCACACTACTTAGCCCAGCATTAACCAGCAGCAGAAGAGGTAAAATGACAAATATTTCAAGAAAATATATACACTGAGGAAATAGGCTTCACTTACAGTGCTGAGGCGTTCTTATATGAATTTGATGATGTCTCTTTTTATTTGGAGTACACAACTCTGGTCCCACTGCCAGCGGATCATTTAAATGTCAAATGGAAACAAAACAGTCATGAGATTGTCTCATCTTGGTAGCACAGGGATGTTACATGTGGTTATATACACACGTGTGTGTGTATTTCTTTGCGCATATGTTTTATTTTACCATAAAAGACTGGCTACACCGTCAGCCCATCAGGGGAAAAATCCAGTTCAAGTCACTCAAACTTCACGCTTGGCATCTCAGCTCCTCTGCAAACACAGCAGGGCACAGCAAGGCCTCGGTGCTGCCTGCAGCCCTGAGCACTGCTCTACTGTTGTTTTTTAGGGAAGTAAAACAACTGGAAAGTTGTTAATTCTCTTACAATTCATTTTTAAACACCCATGAGGCCAAAGGCCTCTAAACACTAATGCAAAATGCAAAACATATCCAAGCAAAACCAAGGGAAGTTTGACTCAGACTCTTCTGCAGACTTTTACATCAAGGAAACATCCAAGGAGCAGTTTAGTCCTTGAGGTGAGATGCATATGCCACCACACCGAGGTGGTTTTAGCAGCTCGGGATCAGAGACTGCTTGGAGACTTAGCTGGAAAACGAGATACAGAGTGGAATCCTAACTGCAGATCCAAACAGCGGAGCTGTGGCAGAGCAGGCAGCAGCTCCCACCTGCACGGCTCTGTTTCACCCAGCTGAGGAGGGAACACGGTGCTGCATTATGTGGATCAGCTTTCTGGAGCCAAAGGCCAAATCTTGACCCAAAACACAATTATCAAAGAGCGGGAGAATGAAGAATGCTGTGTATGGGTAAGGGGGAGGCGCAGGACTTGGTGTATTTGGGCACACTCGTGGACCCAAGGAATGGTGCTGACGAGCTCCCTGCTCTCTGAAGCAGCCTCGTGTTGCTTTCAAGCTCAGAGCAGGGGCACAACACAAAGGTGGAAAGGACCAGGAGGGGGAGAGGAGCCTTGAAGTCAGAGGAAATAAGCAAAAAATGAGAAAAAGCCAAAACACGTAGGAGTAAACGACGGAGTCACTGAAGTGGCTTCAGTGGAAGGTGATCACCACCTTCTCCCAGCAGCACCTTTAATCATCCCTGATGCAATTTCACTAAAGCAAATTCTATTTAATTTCATTGTGCCTGACCAAGCAGTGCAATTCCTACTAGCTGGACACTTTCTAGCCTTCATCAGGCTTTTGCAATAGCACTCATTCCCTCGAATTTATCAGTGCATTTATCACAGCAGTTCCAAAAGCGCCAGCTCCATGAGGCAGAACCTGGTGCTCAATACTTTATTTGTATTCAGCAGATCGACCTTTGCATTCTGTCCTGGTACGCTGATAATTTCCCCTGTTTCCAAGAGAACTCCTACTGCCCTGCCACACAATCACTCCCTCGTTTGACGAGCAGAGCACTTTCCTTCACATCAGCTTTGGCCCCTGCATATTTATACAGCATTTAGCAGCTCAGCCAAGTTTAACCCATAGATATTTAATTTGTTTTGCTACAAGAACAACAAAACTCAGCTATTTAGTTTAACTCCACATTTCACAATGTTAGTGATCCTTTTGAGAAAAAAAAAAAATTCAAGTATAACAATCAAAGATCAATTTCAGAATCCTTACCTACAGGATGCACTTGAAAAAAATTAATACGTATATATAACTTGTAGCAGTGTGATTTTTACTGCCAATCTAAAAGACATCACACACACAATAAAAATCCCAGAGAATCTTTTCCTTCCAATTTTTTTAGCACATAGTCACTTGCTAGTAAAGCAGAAGGAGATTAATGATGAAAGGAGATTATAAATTATATCAATGTACACAGAAATAGGTAAAAGTTCTACAAAAACACAGTTATTCAAGTTCTTCTCATGCGTTATTCTTAAAATATATCCATCATCATGTCAGCTCTTCCTTCGGAAGTCAACATTTCTTAAAGTTTGGGGTTTACACTTGCACTGCTGGATATTTTAACAGTAGAAAATGTGATCTATGTGGCATAATTCATCTTTGGCTTGGACTTGATCCAGGTCAAAGAGCTCCATATTTTCAGCCCATTAGTCATGGGAATTACAAGTATTATACAGTTGCTTTTAATTGGTAGTTCATGCTCAACCACTGCAAACCAGTCTATGATTGCAAAACTAGCTAAATTATATTCTCAATAAAACATCATCCAGCCTGCAAAGAAAAAACCAAAACAACCCTGTCCCAAAGCAAATTACATCTCACATGCATAAGTAAAATATAACTAGCTCCACACTCAACGATCATGGGAAAAATGTTGATGACCAGCTTCGACTGGCCAGCAGAGCAGAGCTCCAGCTCAATGCCACGTTCCACCCCAGCTCCCTCTCAAAGGAAAGTCGTTCTCAATGCTCGAGTGGTCAAACACAACATTAAGTAGCAAGCACTAAAAAGTTAATTGAATGTTTGCCAGGAGACGTATGTCCCATTTTTATACTGGATAATTAATTTCTTTGTTTTTATAAGAATTTTAAAGAGTGACCAGCATGCACCCTGAGGGTAATGATCTTCATTCAAGGGAGACTTCTGACTTTTTGTGGCACAGGACTTATTTGTAACTGGAAACGCTCCCAGATTGTTCTCCTGTAGGTGCTCACTTTTAACATTACACAAACTCTCGCATCTGTTTTATCTTAAGCAGCTGGTATCTTTGCGCACCTTTCCTAAGAGATGATCATTTTAGTTCAAGGATCTCAAAAATAAATTTGTTCTTAACACTGTTTAGAAGCAAGGGGAGAGAGGCACAGGTGAAGCACCTCGGGATGGAGGCTCAGTGGAAGGGACTATCTCTACTTCTAGTCATGTATTTTCAAATTACAAGACCTGTCCTTTCTCATCATGATAGTCTCTAAACCCTATTACACACAGTAACAGGGCTTTGCTGTTGACAGTGTGAGCTACTCATTAAGATAAACTGCAGTTTTGGGGTTTAAAAATGTTTTTCTTAAGTTACTATCAACCCTGTCAGGATTAATCGCTTTACAGTATACTTAAACTGTCAAAACAGTTCCATATTTAGAGCCAGAAAGGAAATACGGACTATTAGCATCTCACAACACAGGCCAAAGCTTCAACTTACCCACAGACTTCTGGTCTACTACTGTTTTGGAATAAAAAAATCCAGAATTATACTTACCACAATTATGCTTTTGCTGTTTACAGTGAATGTTGCTGTAAGTTAAAACTTTAATCATTCCCATCCTGTTGCCATCTGTGAGTAACTTTTATTGCCTCTGCAAACACGGTCTTTAAACAGTCAGCCCCCTATACTAAAGAAAATATTGACAAGTAGACAAGCAATAGTGTGCCTCTCTCTTCAAACTCTCCCTGTGACGACTGCAGGAACTACTGCTGATTATAGCTGTCAGAAAATGTACTGGCTATGTAGGTGGCATTTAAGTTCCTTGGGCCTTGCCATTAAACATGACCAACCATCACAATGATCACAGAAACACCAAACTCCTGAACAAGTGAACTCTAAAATTTCTTACAGCTTTCATCTGTTTGTGCAGTTTTTTGACTGTGATATTTGACTGTCATTCCAACTGCTGTGTCATCTAAAATTATCTCAGTTAACGCAAAGAGATGTTTCTTATCATCAGTAAAAACAGAACTGGGACAGGAGTCTCAAAGAGTGACAGGGCGATTACATGGTTTAGCTGCTCACCTGGGCTGGCTCCTGCAGGTCTGAGCATGTTTCCACTCCAAAGGAATCAACAGGCTTTCACTCTGCACAGCCACCTCCAAGCTCCTGACTGCTATCACTACTGCAAGATCTTTAAAGAAGTTTTTTTCACTGCCTAAATATCTGTATAAGAGCAAATTTTAAACTATCTGCATCATAAAAGACAACCTGGTGTAAAGGTGAAGCATCTTTCTACTGCGAGCTGGACATTCTTCTAACTCTCATTTGAATTGCTGGCAACAGGAGAGTGCCAGGAAAACAAATTCTGCCATCCACCTCCCTTCAATCTGCTCACTGTGCAGGTTACCTGCGTGCTGGTTTGGGGTAGAAACACTCACACTGTCACGTCACCTTTCAATTTTACTCCTGGATTGCAGTTTTCCTGCTTGAATGAAACTCAGAGAATCGCAAAATAGTTTGGATTGGAAGGGACCTTAAAGATCATCCAGTTCCAGCCCTGTTCCATAGGCAGGAACACCTTCCACTAGACCAGGTTATTCAGAGCCCCATCCAACCTGGCCTTGGACACTTTCAGGGATGGGGCAGCCACAGATTCTCTGGACAACCTGTGCCAGGGCCTTGCCACTGTCACAGTAAAAAATTTCTTCCTTGTATCTAATTACCCTCAACCTGGACACTGCAGCTCCAAGTAAGCTCCACTGGTGAGACTCAGGTGATGGGCACAAAGGTTGGTGCGGATATTCCTACAAGGAAGACTTATTTTTGTGTCCTCCTTTGCACCTGGAAAGGCATGTATGCATTTATGTATGTTGAGAGTTTAGGGCTCCTTCCCAAGTCAGCAAACTCAGCTGAGGGGAACTTGTTTGTCCTCCAGGGAGAGCAGTGGGGACATACTAGGGCATCACCAGCACATGGATTGCTGCCTGCAGCTCATGGACGTGTCCACACATCCCAGCTGGAGTGAAGGCAGCACCTGCCCCTCAGCAGAGCAGCCCAGGCCAGGGCAAAAGCACCTACAGATCAGACCTGCAGGTCTTCTGCAGGTGGATGGAACAGATTTCACTTCCAATCCAAGTAAGGCAAACTAGAAGGAAAATCTCCTCTCTTCACACTACCAAAATGACAGAGAAGATGTAAAGTGAGTGCTCTTTTTGCAGAGCAAGAAAAACCCGCACTCTGCTCTCTCCCAGATCCTTGTTGACATGATGACAAATAAAAGAGAAAACCTACTGCTTCTTGTGGTAGTAAAAATATATCTAACAACGTGTGCACACACAAATATTTAGGAGCAGACAAAGCTGCGGTGATGATGTGGGGTTTCCCATGTCCCACCAGCAGCCCACAGCAATAATTCACTTTATTGTAACAGAACAAGTGGAAAGGCTGGAGAAGCTCTTAGGACCTGAGAGAATGGCATGAAGATGTGTCAGGGGAGATTTAGGTTGGGTATTATGAAAAAGATTGTTCCCCCAGAGGGTGCTTGGGCACTGGAATGGATTCCCCAGGGAAGTGGTCAGAGCACCAAGCCTGACAGAGCTCAAGAAGCATTTGGACAATGCTCTCAGGCACAGGGTGGGATTCCTGGGGCTGTCCTGTGCAGGGCCAGGACCTGGACTCAATGATCCATGGACTCCATGATCCCTTCTAACTCACGATATTCTGTAATTTTAAGCTACTGGGCTGGTGACATCTTCTCCCTGAGGTTGTAGTAAGGTCAGGTTTATATGCTCTCTTTTGTTCTAAAATAAAGTACACACATTTATTGATTAAATATGAGTTAAATGCAAATTATTTCACAGCTGTAGCCTTTCCAGACCATGTACCACCATGCTACAACACTGCCATAGTCAAGTTAAAGCCAATATTCCACTCACACTGGCAATTTTCCACCAACAACAAACCCAAGTCTAGTAGATGCAACATTTCAAAACGCATGTAAACTATTTAGATGAATTCTTTTTATTGACAATCCCAGGGGAATGGAGAGAAAATGATTTGTTTTACCCTCAGAGCTCAAAGCTCTCTTGGGAGGTAATTCAATTGAAATTTCACATTCAGTCTAGCCAGGCCGTGATAAACAGATGCTTAAATTAGCTGCATTACACCATAATCAAATATCTTAAGACGGGGGAAAAGTTTCCAATAAACAATGGGGGTGGAGAAAGCTTCCCAGTATTTTTAGAAGGAATGTTTTTCATACCTCTCTGAAGCTCCTGCAGCAGCCCCACTCCTACAGCCACAGAGGCATCTGACAAGGCAGGGAATAAACACACAAACACAAACCCAAACACAACTGGCATTTCCCTGAGATCTCTGGCAGATTAGGCAACCTGCACCCCCAGCACTTCCTTTACCTACCACACTTAGAGATTTCTAGTCTGATGTCCTGCTACACAGCACTATCCCTTCCCCAAAAATGCTGCTCTTGTTTTCATTTAAACAAACTGTTGCATAAAACACCCTCACACAAGGGAGGCAGAAGTAACCAGACTGGTGATGCCGTTCAGCATCTGCTGCTCAGATCCAAGCCCTCCCTATGGTCCGAACAACACCAGGTATCTCCATCCCCTGCTCCCAACACCTGAGCCATTTCCTCTCCCTTTCCTTCTTGGTCCTTCCCTACCCTACTAAGCAAAAAGGCAGTAAGAAGCAGAAAATCTGTGTTTTGTTCCTGCTCCAACTGCTGGCAAGGAAAAATTTCTCCAAAAATAACTAAATGCTTTGTCCATGCAGGAGGGATCTCCTTGTTATTCCTGAGAAATCCCTGGAAGGGCATGAATGGTGGTGGAGTCACCCTCCCTGGAGGTGTTTAAGGAAAGACTGGACATGGCACTCAGTGCCAGGGTCAGTTCGACAAGGTGGTGATCGATCATAGGTTGGACTCGATGATCTCAGAGGTCTTTTCCAACCAAATTCGTTCTCTGATTCTGTAAATGGTCTGTTAGAATATTACAAATACAAATCATATACAGTTCTCCCAACCAAATCTCCTAATTCAAGACACTAAGGGAAATAACAGAGGGAAAGAAAAAAAAGCATATAAGGAGTTTTCTACATTTTCCCACTTTTTTTTCTAAAAAGAGGTATTTTGCATTTCTCTCTAGGCTTTCTGTGCATGTCTGTGACACTGCACGAGTGATGCTGGCTGTCACTTCCCAGTTCTCATAGTTATCAATGTAATGTGCTTTTAGCACACCCAGAAGTTTCAAAAATCAAGACGAACAAAATAAGATATTCCAATAATCCAGATTTAATCCCTGAGGAGTTTTCAGTTATGGGGTTTGGTGCTTGCTCAATGTTGCTGCAGACCCACAGCCACCCCCTGGCATCCAAAACAAACAAAATGCCCTGAAACAGAGGGTCAGGTTAGCAGAGGTCAGGCTTCCAAACACTGTGTGTTTTAGGGGTTGTTGTTTTGGTTCCTTTTGAAGTTCACTGCCACTTTTCCTCATCGGTAAGTGCTCACAGCCTGCTCTGCCAGGGAAAGCATTTGCCTGCTGCAAGAGGTTCATACAGGCAATAATTATAGGGGAAAATAAGATCTAAAATTCCAAACATCCTGCACACCATAACAAAGCAAGCTGATGAGAAAACTGCAGCCTGTTATACTGAAGGTTGAAATAAATGTCATAAGGATTCCCCTGGCTTAAAAAACCAACTCCATGATACCTATTGCAGGTTCAGTCTGATTGAATCACCCTGTGTGTTATCACAACTGTAAAATCCAAAGTGCAAATGGCTCCTTGTGTTTGTAACGCTCAAAAACCAAAGCTCCCATTTCACAAAATCCTGATTTTTTTATTGGTCTTCTCGTCTAATTAAAGTTTTTAGTAAACCCAAATAACAATACTGGCAGGACATTCTTAAAAAGACAATTTGTCTGTCCTCCAGGTCAGCCACCACCCAAGTTTTTCAAGTACCTTTTTGAACCAAGGGTGTATTCAAATGGATCCTGTAAAAGAGCCATTCCTACAAAGATTAGATTGTACTTTAAAGCAGTATGAAACACCACAATCTGGAAAATGAGGCTAAGAGCTGGCAGTTACTTAGAGAAAACTGATTTGAACACTAAGTGAGCACCAAAAATGTGTTTGCTGGATCAAATAAAATGTGAAATGTTGCATCAAGTTTTCTGGTCTGTGATAAAAACAGGCTACACGTTAGACACTAGCAACTCCTATTGTAAGATAAACCTGGCATGCTTAAACATCTCTCTTTAAATGGCATTACTTCCATCACAACAGCTCAGGAAAGTTGTCAGCAGTGTGAAATGGGAAGGTAAAAGCTCCTTTTGCCTGGAGAAGGCAAATCCGGTGGGTGACAAGTATCCCTCTTCTCTTCCGTGCCAAACACACCAGGAAGGAGCTGCTTGGAAAACTCAGCAGCAGCAGCAGCATGGGAGCCCCAGGCAGCAGCACGGGGAGCACCAGCTCACAGGAAAAGCCTGATAGGCTTCACAACAGCCCTAATGCTGCAGTTCAAGTTCGCCTGACCCCCAGGTTACCACCACACTGCAGGTGATGCCGGGGGCGTCTCTCACTGAAACTCAATGCATCAAAGTTGTTGGGTTTTTTTCTTTTTAGGGGCTAGCTGAATTTCCAGCTTGTTTTTACTTACAGGGTTAAGAATGTACAGTAATTGCAGCAGATTAAAAAGCAGCAAGGAAAGGGTCTTGAATCTGTCCTTCATGTCTTACTTCTTTGCTTTCATAAACTAGACAGACTCATCTTCTAAAAAAACAGTAATAAAATCCCCTAAACCCACAGCTTTCAGGCACCCAATGCTTTTTAGTGCTAATATTTCCAAATAGAATTCATGGCTTTAAGAGGCTCCATGAATTAGAATGATGCCATGAAATCAGTAATTTAAATAAAGTAATATTTTAATTGATTCTGACATTCAGAAACATTTTTTAGCATTGCCACCTCTTTCTGACCTTTCACCCCAAGTGTGTTTCACTCCAATGATGGGGACCAGAGATTTATTGCTGTCTTTGAAGTTATAAATGCACAGTAGCAAGATCTGCCCCCAAAGAAATAAGGGGGACATTTCCTACTGATTTTACAGAGAACAAGATTTGGCCATGAGAAGTGTCATAAAAATTACTCATATACATATACACATACAACACACCCAGCGAAAGGGCTACAGAATCAGAGACCACTTCAATTATTGTGGTTTCTCTTTATGAGAGGGTCAGGAAAAAAAATAGGTGGCTGTTACATGACAGTATAAAACAGGGCAGATAAGTAGACCTGCAAGGGCAGAACTCCCTGGCCGAAGTTGTGACACAGGTATCTGGTTATCTTACATGCTTACTTTAAAAAAAGGACAAAAGAAGAGCTGTATAGGTAGAGGTACAGAGAAGATAAAGAAAAATTAGGCATTTAATTCCCAAAGACAACAATATAAAAATGCATCTTTAATTCCCCCATCCCAAAAGCATGCTACTAAATTCAGGAAATGTATTGCATAAAATCTCTAAAGTTCGTTAAAAACTTGAACACAATTTCAGATATTTAATAAGATCAGCCAACGCTCTAATGAAAAGAAAATTTCTAGGTCTTTATGATTCAGCAACCCTTACAGAGAGAGGTAAGGGAAAACATTAGTTTTACGGGGGGTAGGATACTCTACAGTTGCCTTCCAAAGGATATTTCACACTGTTCTGTGATACACTTGGAATTTACCCATCAGACAGAGGATAACACACCAAATCCTCTATTGGGATACAGACCCAACATTACAACACCTGGATTTCTGCATTCTTAAAAGCTGTTAGAGATTTTTGTCATTCCAGCTCCTGTTGACTCCTATTTTCACTTATGTTAATTACCACATTCTGAAGAACTTGTTGGCTTCTGACTCATCCTTTACTACCTCCTCCAACCTTCATGCAACACACCTTCTTTAGCACTGTCTAATGATTTATCATTTTTCTGATCAGCTCTCTGGAAAGCACAGAACTGTCTATAATCACACACAGCAGTATGAACATTTTAATTCAGTAGCCTGTATGTACAATATTTCAAGTGGTTCAGGTCATAACACAGTACCACTCACAGCAGATTATTCCTAGAGCAAAATAACCTAACAGACAAATAACGTTCCCATGTTTTCCCAGAGTGAATGTATAAGTATTTCCTGAGTGCAGTACGTTATTGGGAAATTGGACAACAGGGGTAAGAATTCAAGAAACATGTATGAGAGTGTGAAGAATGGGAAAGTCTGTTTGAGAAAACCATGAAAGCAAAAGAATATGTGAAACGTAAGAAGCTCCACGCAAAGCTTCACAATTCTCCTTTGCTCTCACTTAAAAATAAAGATTATTTTGAAAACTTTGGGTTTCTGTACTATCTGTCGTTTGTACGATCAACTGTTTATTTAAGCAACATCAAGTTATAAACCTAAATCATTTATCTGTAGCCATTAGACCACTTTTATAAAGTTATTATTATTTACAGTCCTACTTGGTTTTCTTAAACTTAATTTTCCAAAGCTATGCAACATACATTTTAAATCAAGCACACTTAGTTTCATGTCAATTAAATATAAGCAGTCCTGAAATGAATAGATGAGCACAGAAACCCCTTTACTCCTACCACACTACGACTGATGTAACCACTGCTGAATGAAGAAGAAAGTTTCTCACCCCATCACATTTCTACCCTGTTTCTCACTGCTTTTTAATTTTAGAGTATCACAAGTTGTTCCATCTATTCAAGCAATATCAACACATTCATTTCCACAAATTTGTGACCCAAACAGGCACTTGAACAACTCTACTTTATATTTCTTTTACCCAAAACTGCTACCAGCACACTTTTGAAACACAGGATTAAAAACAACCGTAAAAAAGAAAAAAATACAATGCAATTTATTTGTATATCCCGTCCACATGACAACGTACCTCCTTTGTCTAATCGACTACCAGGGAAAAAAAAAGGAGGTCAGGAGGTGAGATCTGAAGAGAGGATGGAACTCAGTGGGACGGAGGAGAGCAGAAAGCTCCCCAGACCCGGGCAACACAAGTGAGATACTGTGGAACCACAGGAAGGGGAAAAGGAGAGACTAGAGGTCAGATCCTGGTGTTTTTGCACATCAAACTCGCGCCAAGGCTGGTATTTTGCACTACCAGTCTCAGGCTGCAATCCCAGGACGCCAGAGTCGAGGCTGGGATTTGAACAAGGCATGGGGCTGTGTTAGGGGAGCCGAGTATCTCAGGGGCTGCCTGAGCCTGGCCCTAAAGGGCTCTGCAGCCAGGTCACAAAAAATTGACAAGAAATCAAACAAGGACGAGAATGGAGAAAATGAAACACAAGAGCAGTTCGGCTCTTGCTTTCTGGCCTCATAAATTCTTAGTTGCAGAAGAGAAGTCAGATGGAACAAAGCATAAATAAAGTAGGAGGTGAGTTTTAACCATTTTTCGGGGCAGGGAGAAGGAAAGCTAAACAGACTGCACCTCTCCACCCTCATTGAGATGCAAACCACACAAAGGAGAAAAACTCATCTTGATGCACTGGTAGTTACGCATGTAAATTCCAGCGAAGGGAGCAAGATAAGCCCAAAGAATGCAGTTTCTCTCACCAGAAAGATTCAGCTTTGTGTATAATGCTGTAGTCTAACTACTGTAACCATCAGGACAACTCTGTTTAATATCAATAAAGTGAGCAATGTGTTCACCTCATGCTAAACGAGCTGAAAACCCGGAGCAACGAATTCCCACAGCCTACAAACACCCATACGTGAAACAGCATCCAACTTTGCTTTGATACAAAAAACCCCTTCTTTCCACTTCAGGCTCCTCTTTCTTAACCGGAGCAGAGCGGCAGAGAGGAGCCTGAAATGAGAGCCCATGTGCAGCGCAACGTGAACCTCAGTCTCCTCTCCTAGTGGAAAATAAAGTTTTATTTTAATAAGACAGGCATGTGACGTGCCCTTGTAGGAGCCCTGCACGGTAACACTGACAATACCACTTGGCAACCTCTTTCTCTTTCCTCTGCCTCATCTCTGGCTAATTTTTTTTTTATTTTAGTTATTTTGGCAGCTGCAGAACACACAAATCTGCACACTGCAGAACACTAGTTTAACTATCTAGATGCGAATTTTTTTTTTATTTTAATCATTAACAGCAATTATGAAGCGTTGCTTTTGAAAGGCCATAATTAGGGATGACAGACAAACAGTGGATGTGGCAGGAAAAGATAGTACCAGTTCTTTGATAGTACAAAGCAAACCACCAAGGCAGTGTGATAGTACTAGTTTCATTCCTTTTGGAGTTCATCAGTTGCGAGCGATTGAATTCTGCCTCGTGACTGATAAATGCATATTTTGATTTGTTTCCCCTTGAAAGCCAAGTACTCTTTTATTGGCAGGCTGATTAAAGTGGAATTAAAATGTTCTCTGAGGAAAGAGGTGAAAAACTTGTCACCTTTTCTGCAATGCTCCTGTTTCCCCCCTTAGTAGATAAGGGTTTTTCAGAGTCACAGACACCGGATACTTGGGGGTAAATTAACCAAACTAGTCATGTTTTAAAAGGACAATTGTTCTATTTTTAAAGCTGTCATTTTCTGAATATTTGATTAGGGCTGCGTTACAAAAGATAACTTTTGCAAACAGTCTGCTCTCCCCCAACCCCCCCCTTATTAATTTTACATTAGATTGCCACTCTGTTCCAGCAAAGCCCGTGGTGACTCCCTGCTCCGTAGAGGCTTCCTTCCTACAGCGATCTCTGCAGGATTTCAGCATGGCAGAGTTCAGCTACATCAGCAAACAGGCAGCCAGAAACCTCAGGCCCTGAGCTGAAGTGCAGCTAAGCTTGAAAGAAACACAAATATTTAAAGACAGTGCAGAGAACTAATAAAAAGGGAAAAAAAAAATTCTGCAAAGCATTTACACGACATAAAGCTACTAGACCAAAATAAATGTGACCCTGGTGAATTTGCTATACCAGAAGTTTATGCTTCCCTCAATTTAAAATTTTCAAATAAAGAGACTAAGTACAAAGCCCTGGAGAGAAAAATAGTAGAAAGTAATACAGTTATGAGAGCAACAGCAGCCATTGCTACTGATATTGTTATTCTCCATCAAGGAAGCAATAACTTTGATGAATAATCCCCTTAATGAACACCAAGATGGGGTTCTGCCTCCCTAATTAAATTAAATTAAAAGTGTCAGGTATCAAACCTCCGCGGTAAAGACGAAGAGAAGCTACACAGCAGTTTCTCAACATGGTATTATCAATTCTGATTTTGAATCTCGAAGTATTAACAATAAAAATAAGCAGTCTCTGGTGCTCTGGAGACAGGAGGGGTAGAAAACAGACCTATGAAAGATGACGGATTAATAAAAGACCCAAAAGTAGGTGACTGTGATAAAGGTGGAAACTTTCTCCTTAACTTAGCCCTCACCATGGTTGTGTCATGTGGCTTAAAAGATCAACTACAGAAAGCAGAGAAAGCAAAATGAGTTCAAGCAAGCCATGGAGTCTTATCAACAAATTATCTTTACCAGATAGAAGGCAGATCTTCATTATTACTTCAGCAGGATTTTTTGTGGGTTAATTTTCTTACTCTCTATCTGATGCAACAGAAAAATACAAAGCCTGAAGGAAAATAATCCCTATAATTTGCATTTTTTAATGCCCCTACATAAAATACATATTTAAGCAGATGCATCATAATAGCTGGAATTATTAAGTTACATAAGTATTTAGAGAGATTATGAAATACTTATTGATTTAACTGCATAAATGTGTACCTAGGGAAATTTATATCACAAATTATATTGGCCAAAGCCACTCTGTCAAAGCCAAAACAAAGACAATTATCTTGTCAATAAAAAATTGAAGGTAAAATTCAATCCCCCCCCCATTAGTGTGCTAAAAATAGAGCAATTTTATCATCGTAACAAGTAAGTAGGGGACAAACCCCATTAATCCCTATACAGACACCCAAGTGAATGGAAAGTAAATACTTTTTTTGATGGTGTCCTAAGAATCTGTCAGGATTTGGGGGAAGGAGGAGCATAAAGCTTTACCTTGTCAAAAACCATGAAGTTGTACAATTTTTTATCTTCAAAAAGTATTTAATTGTATAATTACATAGGCCCTGTTATAAATAACCATTTAGGGCATCCTCACTCCACTGAGTCTTCCAAGCTTTAAAAATTCATTAGGATCTTGGCAATAAATATTGCCAATGTATTTTACTGTAACTGTATTGATCCTAATGCACTTGACTTATCTACAGAGATAAAACTTATCTTGACCTTGTCGAATACAAACAGTCTGGACTAAAACCCTGCGATAGCCTCTCGTGGGGAAAATACACAGCAGATAACAGCTACAGGGATGATACAGGAGCAGAACATCAGTATTAATGTTTCAGACAAAACAGAAATTTGCCTGAATATTACCCTACTGAGCTCATGTAAGGAGACACTAATAGGAAATTATAAGAAAGAAGGCTGTAAAAAACAAATATGTACATTTAATTAGAGTCTTCTTGGGCACCGTATTAGTCCTCTTAGAAAATCCATGACTGGGATGGTTATAACCCACTGCATGGCAATATTACTGACTATGCTTTTTTTTTTTTGAGGCAATCACTTCTCTTTTTGAAAGTCAAAACCAGTTGCCATGTGCTGCACTAAGAAGGAATCCAACCAACTTTTGCCTTTGTTATTTAAAGTTGCTGTTCCCAGCTGCAATCCCAGCGGTGACTGCACACAGCAGCACTGGCCTTGAGACATGAACCCCGCTGCAGGCAGGGACAAACCCTGCATTGCCATCCCTACGGATCCTACAACACCACGAGGGCACAGAGCCCGCAGCAGAATCAGGATCAGGCTCCAACCCCGGGATTTCCCCTGGAAGCAAAGAGCCGTACAGACCCACACCGAACGCTTTCGTTTCAAACTCTTTGGTGCTCCTTCCCTCGCAACCCGCCTGCCTTCAGCTGCCGATAACTTCATTAACATTTTCAAGTAGGGAAAAAAAAATATTCCCCGCTATTTCTAAGGCAACAGAGATTTTTGGAGAAGATATCTTCAGTGGTTGATTTTGAAATTAATGCAAGAGCATCCTGCCAGTCGGCAGCAGAGCGTATCCCTCGGTCTTTAACACAAACTTCTCCAGGTTGTTCGTGTAACTCAACCAGCTACGGACAAAGAGGCACTTTCTGAAAGAAACCTACAACGTGTTTTTGCAATTAATGCTCTATATATTTGCCAATTCAAGAGCCAAACACATCAGACTTCCATCTTCCAAACATCTCCCCTTTACAAGCAGTAAGAGCAGTCTAATGTAACGTCAGTGTTAAGTACTCTAGTACCTCAGAAAATTATTTCTTTCTGACACAATGTTTTGTAGCTGGTCCTCATAAATTATAAAAAAATTAGGATGTTTACAGGAATTTGGACAAGGAAACTATTTCTAGGTCACAGTAATTACTTCGCATTTGCAATTAATGAAAAATAACTATGCCTGATCACTCTAATTAATATTTCAATATGCTAAACAGCATCAATACAGGACAAGTTGTTGCAAAGATCCAGAGGAAAACAAACTAAAGAAGAAAACAAAATCTGCCAAATAAAATCAATAGGTTTCACACAGAATTAAATATTAAGTGTTTCATATATATTTTTGACAAACTGCAAGTAGTGACAATTCAAAAATACTATAATACACATTCGGATACAAATGTAAAATTATTGTGGCGCATTAACTCTGCTCCTTCCCGAGACATGAGCAGGAATTTTAAAGGTTTCCTATTTACTCTGAGCAACTAAATGAAAGTAACTCCATAGTTTTCTGTTTCTACCTTTAAATATTGCTTAGCTTTGGGAGATAGCAATAAAACTTTCTACCTTTTGATAGGCGACAGTATTTTGCATTGACTGAAGGCAAACAGAGACAAAAATAATACTATCCACAGCAGTGGCACAAAAAATAAGGCTCCATTGCTAATTATACAGGGAACTGAATTTAATTACATGGAGAACATTAAACACTTTCCAAACAGGAAAAAAAAAAATCAAGAAAAGCTGGAGATGAGCCTTTCAAGTGCCTTTAATGCTCCAACAGTGCCCTCTGCCGAGGCTCCTAAATAGTGCTGGATTAGTTCCCCAGTACCAAACACCGCACACAACCAAGAATCACTAGTTTGAGATCGTTTCTGCCTAAAAATAAGCACCTCACAAAACCCAACTAAGCCAACTTCCTGCAGGATGAATATGTCACATATGCAGTGCAGCACTGCATTCCGCGTGCGTTTTGCAGTGAGATGACAACTAATAATTTCAAAGACTGTTGTAGTTCAAAGACATCCAAAAAGCAACATCTGAGGTCTGAATCGCTTCGGTCTCACTCACAAGATCCATCTAATGAGGATATTCCCAAAGACGAATCTGTTGAGGATCCCACACTAAAGCATTGCTATTCTGAAAATCCAACTTAGTTTGCTTTTGCATTGCGACAGATAGGACTGGGTGATACCAGAAACACCTTTGAAAGCAAATACACTCCAAAATAATCTAAAGCAAATTAAAAAAAATCTGTTTCATGACTCAATACATTTTAGTGTGAATTTTTTCAGACGTTAACTATATCCCAAAATATTGCTGTCTGGCTCCTGAAAACAAACCAGTGAACTAAATGCCGTCCTAAGCACGGAGGAAAGACTGGATGATATGTTTCAAAACTCCAGTTTCAGGCAACCAAGTGAAAAAGGGGAAGGGGAAAGAAAACAGGAGGTAAAGGATCTTAGCACAACTGAAAACTATAGCACAGAAATTCCTGACAGCTCCCTCACCATTCCTCTTTTTAAAGAAAACACAGTTGTTTTTTTCTTAAGTCACCCTTTGGCTTTCCTACCTTAATCTGTGAGAATAAAAAGAGCCAAGAGCTATTTGTTTCCACTTCAATATGTTTTCTTTGACCAAATTTTTAGAATTTCCACTAATACAAATGAACTACACTTTTGAAAGCCTGAACCTTGCCTTTTCCCCAAATTCACAAGTTATTCTATAGCTCTAATGATTAACTGGCAAATAGTTTATCACCTGAAAAAAACCTACAGCCACAAGCACCTAGATATATCAGATTAGATTGTAGCCATAGAATTTAGATAACTTTATGGCTGCAGGAAGCAGACAATGCCAAAATGGCCATGAATTGTATAAGCCCGTTTCATGCCAGCAGCTTCCTGAAACTCGGCTCCTCTGCACAGCAGACTCTGCGCTCTCTGTGTACTCAGAGGAGCAAGGGGCAAACAGACTCAGTTAAAACTCACACCTTCCTACCTCAGTGACACCTTTTATAAAACTGGGGGGGAATCTTCCTACTTTCATTTTAAAATCAGAAATTCAAAAAGCTCCCCTATTCTTGAGGAATCTTAAATTTACATGGTTTAAAATAACAGGGAGCATTCGGTGTAAAAACCGAACACTGGCTGGCAGTCCTGAGGTGAGGTTTTTTTGCACATCCTGCAGATTACAGCAACTTTTCCACCACCTCCCAAGCCCCCTGGGAAGTGGCAAACTATCAGATCCTCATCCAGATGGTGATGCTGGAGAACGGGAGCAGGATGCTCGCTCAGCCGTTGATACGGACACCGATTTCCACAACCTTTATCGAGCACGGCGGCTCGAAATCAGGCTGCCAAAGCTGGGTGTAAACATTCAGGGTTGAGAGTACCTAAAGGTGCTGCTAATTTCAAAGAAATATGTGAGTTCTTAGCAATCCAAACAGCCCTTTTATTTACTACACACCATGACAAACCCCGGGCTTCCTCCATCCAGCTCTGCCTCTGTTTGGCCTCTGTTTTACGTCAGAAAAGCTGGAATATTTTGTTTAACTGTGTTGAAAAATTAGCTGCTTAAACACCGTAGTACAGAAAAGGCTGAGATCAAAAGTGCGTCTTTTTCAGGAGTCTGGTACCTCTCCTCACACACCACTTCAGTTTCAAATCTGTGTCGTGAGCCTAATTTTTATAAATCTCTCTACCCCCCTCCAGAGAGACGACTGCACAGATGTAGCAGGTGAGCCTCCACTCACTTCATATATTTAAGTATATGTAAGAATATATACTTACATATATATAAACACACACATATATCAGTATATATACTTACAGTAATACACACCAAAGGTTAAATGGAGGTGATAAAATTACTTCAAGCCACATCAGTGCAGCAACAACAATAAAAAAAACACATATTAATAAAGCCATATCAAGGATGTGTAATATTACCCTAAGTTCAAGCTAGACAAAAACATTTAACAACTTGCTTACTCAAAATGCTATGCAAATGATGGCAGATTTACTGCTGCTGTTGGATCCTACAGGTCCATTTTCTGCCTGTTTAAATCTGTAGCCTTAAAGCAATATCCTGCTTGTAGGTGGCTTGGTTTTGGCTTTCTAAAAGGAATGTTAATTTTGCAGGACAGTTGTACAATCTAAAATCTCAATCCGCTGCCTTCCAGTTGTTTTAGACAGGTAGTGCCAGGAGTGATTAACTGCATTAAGTTATTCCTTTTCATTCCCCAAAGGGAGACTTTTAAATTCAGTATGTATTTCTAAGAAAATCCAACACATTGTGATTCACAGAAGTTCCCTGGTATAAATTTATCTCCTTGTTAACTAAACTGCAGAGATGATTGCACAATCTTCTCAATAATCACAATAATGAAGACAGTTCACGGTGCAAAATACACAGATGCAGCAGGCAATAAAGCAAAAAGCATTTTCTTCCTCTAGGGGTTAAATTAGGAATTTTTTAAGCAACATGGTAGCTAAAAGTGGGAAGATCTGTCCACCTTTTGTCCCCACAGAGAGTTTAAGCAGATTAGTATAATCAAAACAGCAAACAAATAATCAAACAGCAAACAAACAATCATTTTACTACAGATCTATCTCCTCACTAATATGAAAATCCAGATTTTCAGGAATTCTTAATTCAGATGCCTTGGAAGGACATTCCCTGAACTTTGAGATCCATCTCGGGAGACAGCAGGCTCTCTCCCTTCCTCAATATCTGCTGCCAGTCATTACAATAAGAAGAAGAGGAACTCTGGAGGCAGCAGAGGGGAGGAAAGCAGAAGGAGAATAAGGCAGGAGTGCCTGGCATCCCCGAAATGATCATGCTGCCCAAACAGACTTGAAGCTATCTGCAAATTCAGGTCGTTTCTAGAACGAGGGAGCCCATTTCAGGAACAATATTTTTCTTTTTCCCCCAACAAACACAACTTTTTTTTTTAAATCACGAAAAAAAATGAAACCGTATTTTACTCAGAAGCAATCTGTCCACAGATTCCTATGAAAAGGCAGAGAGGATGTACAGATGTTAAAGCAAGTTAAAACTGGGGAGTACAAATCCACCTTCCCCTGAGTGCCCCACACGTTCCGCTGCACCCACGGCACAGACTTCACAGCACACAAAAGGCACTTTGCAAAGTAGTTTTCCCCAAATCACAAAAATCCTGGCTTGTGCCCTAAAAGTGTTTTTTTTTAGCATTCAGTCAGGATATTTAGCTCTCTGCTCAGTGAAAATGAGAGAATGCCTTAATTTCTGTCTGCAATCCCAATAAACAGTCAGTTGCCAATAGCTGGGATGTACATTGTAGCTTTTGTGATTATTATTTATTGTAATGGTGAATTCAGGCTTAAATATGAAAAGCAGGGTTTTTTCCAGGAGTAAATTTATGTTTTTACCAGAGAATCATGCATTGCCTCAAACTAATTTTTTAGTTACATCTTCTACAACATGGAAATCAGTGACAGAATAGACAGTAGATTTGGTCTTCCAGAAACACTTTTGTACATTCAGTGAGGGAACTTAAGGAACATCTTCCAAAACAGTGTATCACTAACGAGCACTACAATGAGAACTTTTCACCCACAGATTGTTGCTGTAAAAGGTAATGGAGTCAGCACATTTAAACTTTGGTCAGCAAAGGAAAACAAGTTTTCTCTATGCATGTAATTTTAGCCCAAAGAGATGCTCTAAGTTGGGTGATTTAAAAATTATTGAAATGCACTGAAATTTCATCTCTCCTCCATCCAAAAAAACTCAGCCTAAAACAGGGTAACTAATAAAAAGGAACTAGAAGAGCTTATTATTTTCAAATTAAACTGTTAGCCAAACTCAGGAAATAATGTAACTCCAAAAATGCTCATTTCAGAGCAAAAGTAACTTGCATATATAGGCAGAAGACTCTTGCGAAATAGTGATGGCTGTCAAACAAATCCAAACTGCATCACTCTTCTATGAAAGATTTCTACAAGATTCAGAAAAAAATCTGAAATAATCATCATAAATATAAAAAAGTAACTGGAAGAGGGAAAACTAATGGTGACTGTGAGATCTTTGTTAAGAGGCACTTACAGGGAACATTTTGCCTTTTTGGTACCTTAATATTATATTTGTCCTTTTAGATTTACACACAGCAGTAACAAATGCTGTTAACAACAGTCTGTTCATCAGACCAAACTACTCTCAGCACTGCAGATACAGTGAGAACAGCAAGAAAAGATGCTCAGGAAGATCATGAGTACCAGGGGTGAAATCAACCTTTGAAAGCCACATCCAACTTTTTCCATTCTTACTATCCGAGCCTCAGAAAGCTCACCTAGGACCTGATCGAGGTGATTAAATAAGCTGCTCCACTGGCAAAGTCATCACATTTTTCTTCCCTTTTACCCATCTGCACAGAAGTTCTTTATAAAAATTAAGCCAGCTGTTAATTAAAAAAAAAAACAAAAACAAAACAATAAGAAAACAACAAAATCATCTGCGCTGTAACTTTTTATTTCCAGTAAAAAAGACCTTTCAGCATTTTCAGCCGTTCTTCCTTATTAGTTTTGTTCCTTGTATCCTCCATATCTCGCATGAGGCTTTACTAAGGAAACTGATGAACCTTACTGAAAGGATAAGGGGCATGTAAGCCAAGATAAGCACATTTAATAGGGGAAAATAATAGGCTATAATAGTAAATCTGTTATTTGATTTTTAAAAAATGCAGTTAGCACTGATGCAACAGTGTCAACATCCACATCAAAACTTTCTTCACATTAAGGAAACATAAACATTCAAACATTTTAGACCTGGGCCACAGCAGCCATTGAGTTTGGGTATAAAACCAGCCAGACAAATTAACAGCCAAAGACTCCTGCTCTGTCCAGCTCTGCAAGGAAAACCCTTTTGCCTTTTCAGACAAACACAAACTAGGGAAATAAAATGAAATTCTAATGAAAGTAGACTGAAAAGTATTTTCTTTTTATTCTTGAGCAAGAACTCTAGAGAAAAATATTTCTGTGTAAGGGCAGCCGTGGGTTACAGCAACACACAGCTGGTCCCAAGTACAAATCCAGGGCGAGCTTCCCCAACAGCAAACAGGAATGGAAATACAAACTGCAAACACTTTAAGCCTCCCTCTTTCTCTTTATGCTGACTTTTTTGAAATTCTTGAACAGTTTCCCTTTTTGGAAGAAAACTGCTTCTGCTCACTTAGTAATACCTTTACATTTATGTAATAAAACTTGTAGAGAAGAAAAGCTTTTTCAGTGATATAAACCCAACGTATTTTATTTTTGTTTCACCTTTCATTCACCCTCAGTAGCCTCAGATTTTAACCATCACTACCAAATTTTAGAATTATGAACAGCCAGTCGGTATCACATGTGTGTATCCCAAAACAAGAAATAAGTACATAGCATGAAACCTTCCTTTAATACTGAAACAAAGAGCATCTCGATAATTTTGTCTTTCTGTTTGAGACAATTAATGTCTCAAACTATTGTGCTGTCTCTATCAGGAGTGCACTAATTACTAAAGCTACTTGTTATTACATGTATCTAATTACTACTATCAGTAAGTCCAGAATATAGACACGCTTCAAAAGAATGACCCTAACAACTACCACTTCGACCCACAACAGATTAGGATGTATTAAGAAAAAAAACCCACTACAAAATTACACAAGAGAGAAAAGATAATTTGATCAGTTTTCAGATTCTTCTGAAAGAACTACAAAAATAATAGATAACTGGAAACCATAATAGAAGCTTTAAAGTTCGACATCTGACAGTATCACAAAATCTTACTTGAAAAGTCTTGGACAAAAAATTAAACATGCTGAAAGAAAGCAGGCAAATGGTAATGAAAAAGTGGGGAGAGCTAGGAAGGAACAGAAATATCATTTAGGCATGGTTTTATTATGGCATATTCCAAAAACAAGGGTGATCCCACTGAATGGAACCTGTCAGAAAGTGTCACACTGCAAACGTGGCACAAATGTTCACAGAAAATGACAGCTCTGAGAAACAGATGCATAAATAAACTACTACGCTCAGAACAATGTAAGCTGATCTTGGCATACAGGAAAAAGATACTTAGTGTATTTCAAGAAACTTGTTAATTAGGAATAGAATAATGGAATACTTAGGAGTGGGAACTACTACTAAGAGGCTCTGGCAGAGAAAAGGCAGAGCACATTTGACCATAGCATTTAGGTCAGTCCCAGTGTTAGAAGATCCACAAAAGAGCATAGAAACAGCATAGAACTGTTTGTCAAAAGCAGGTTCCACTTCCATCTGAGAAAATGGCACACAAATTTGAAGTGGCTTAGCAAAATTAGAAATTCCAGAATGCTGGAAAGACCGAACTTTAAGGGAGAAAAAAATAAACCCCAAACTTGCCAGTTTTGCAAAGTAATACATGAGATGGGGGAAAGAACGCATGAGGTTTGCAAAAACATGGGTTAATAGAGAAACCAAAACTCACTGAGCACCAGCAGTATTTAGTCTCTTTAGTCCCCTTCAGTAACATCACAGTGCTCTCTTTGCATTAGGAGTAAAGCACATTTAAACAGAAAGACTGTGAGATCCTATCTGATAGCTCCACTGTATCTATTTCATCTCCCCAAATGGTTTAACTCTAGAAAATTACACAGTAACGCGACAGTGAAGGCTCCGATGCTATTTCCATTTTAAATCACGCCTCAAACATTTGTATTTCTCAGGGGAAAAAACCCAAACACAACTGTATCTATTAGAAACACAACATCTTATGCCTGGATTCCACTTAGAAGCTGAATTTCTGTGAGAAAGTTACCATAATACTTAAGCTATTCAAGTTCACAAAATATTTCCTTCCACAATCCTTTTTTTTATTAGCAAAATGCACCTAAAATATCAAAAATGTTTTAAATCAAAGTTAATTGAATATAGCATTGTGCATAATAACCAGACCTTTTGTTGCACGTGAAGAAGTGTTTGAAAATAGCACAACTTGCAGCTGTCTGAAAATTACATGTCCAATAGCCTTAAGTCATAACTTCTCTCAACTTGAGGCTTGGAACGATGCTGTAAAATTTTTGCACGTGTGGTATCTGAAGGGAGAGGAGCAATAGAGACTTTTTGGGCTTTTACACCTTGGGATCTTCTAGCTCATATACAGTTCACCGTGCTTTCAAGTTGGAAATTCCTCTGAAAATAGAGTGCAACTTTCTGCAGTGATTTGTAAAATATTACTCTTTAAACATCGATGTTAAAACTCAGTGTGTAAGTCTGAACCAATATGATTATTGAATTTGCATGAAGTAGTAAATGAGACATGATAACTAGGGTGAAAAACCACAGCTGTGTTTTTGGAAAACACCTAATCTCATCTGATTGAGTTTCAAGAGGGAAGAGGAAAATATCTAATTTTCCAGGATATCTAAAAGATTGATGAAGAGAAAAAATAGTGGAACAAAGATTTTCTGTACAACTCATTAACAGACAAGTCATTAACAGACTCCTAACACTGACCAAATCGCTTGTTTTGCAGGGAGAAAGGACATCTGCAAACCCATTCAAACTGAGTGGTGTCTCTGTATCCCAAATCCTGGCTCAGCTAGCAGCCTGGTATAGTCCTTTAACACGGCACTTCACCTGGACTGATATATTCTGCTTCTCAGCAGAGATTCCTGCTTTTCCTTAGGTGATCCAGAAAGCAAAATTGAGCAATAAATGTGGATGTAGCCTCTGAATAACAAAGTCCAAGCAGACATCCTTACATGCACTACCGTAAGTTTTTGGGAAGAGCTTCGCTCTCTCCAAGGCATTATCTCCTGTCACCCAGCATCACCACATCCTTGGCACCCCAAATTGATTAGGTTGCAATTGGGGACAGACCATGGTCCTGTGCTCTTCCAGAGCTGCAACAGGAAGGGCACCGACACTGCCCTGATGGCTCTGGTTTAACTCCCAGTATGGATTAGTGCTTCAGTTATTTTCCTTTTCCCCAAACTCTAGCATCTGATACAGCCCCTCTGGGGCTCCACTGTGGTGTCTCTCTTTTTTTTGTCTCCCAAAGACTGCCAGGAGCAAACCTCTGGACCTCGTGCTCCGAACTGTGCCAGGTGTATCACACACTAAGCTCTTGTTCTTCAGTAGATACTACTGCAGAGGAACTACTAATACCACCTCCAGGAAGACACACCACAAGTGTAGTTACCTGATCTCCACTGCTCAGATCGTCCTGAAACGTTTAATTTTCCTTGCATGTGCTCATCTGGCTCCTCTCGGCTTCCCTCCTGAAGTTTCCATTCTGAGAGCAAGCAATCCCTCCCTCTGGATATATGCTGTTTTGTTTTCTTTTTGAATGCTAGTAAGCAATTTCAAGTAAATTTAGAAATGAACACATTTAATTAGTTTTAATTAAAATGCATTCAACATTACTAATTTTTTTGTGATGCTAAATTTAAAAAAATGGCTAATAATTTATTAATTGCATATATACAATCATTTAAAATATTCCACTTGTGCAATGCATTTTATAGCCACATAACACATAGCAATATAAGATGCTATATGGACTCGGATTAGGGAAAGTCTAGATTTTTCATCTGTATTATTTCCTTTGCCATATGTAACCAGAATATGCTGTTGTCATTTAAAGAACACATACTTTGCTGTAAATGAGACATGAACATAAAAGGCAAAATAAAAACTGGAGAGAAATTACTTGGGTTTTGCAGAATAAAAGTTGCAACTTTGATACAGCACAGTGAAGGTAGGTAGGTAGCTCAATAGAGAGCTAACATTCAAGAAATATAAATCCTTGATAAGTACAGCAATAATATACTCTCAAATAGAAGTGTGAGGGAAAAAAACATCTTGAAATCTCCACTTATACCTCTAACTTTCCTTACATTACATCAGAAGGTGTGATGACAGGACAGCTCAGGTGCCTCACTCTGCAGCAGGAGGCAATGAGGCTGAATATTGCTCTGGATTTTTGCCAAATGTCATTCTTTGTCAACTCTGTGGTAATTAGGAATCTGTCTCTTTGCATGAGGAAGCAAGACTTCTCCTTGCATACTATTTCTTACAGAACTGAAACTGCCTTAGATATGTTCATGTAGCTCTGACCAGGAAAGGTTCCAGGTTTAACAAAGCTTTGGCTCATTAAAATGACAAGGTTACAGCTCCTTCCTAATGCCACAGAAAGGCATGACCTACCCTTCACAGAGAGAATGGCACTAATGCAGCTGTTCAAAAAGCAACCCTGACCTCTGAGGGATGCTGGATCACCAAATGCAGGGAAGGAAACAAAGTCATCTGATTCTGGAGAATAGTGTTTAGGTGTTACCTGATCACTGGCGTGCTCTCCCCCTGTTAATTTGATACTAAGTGGACATGACTTATTGCCGGGACCTCTCCCTCTGGAGTTCGCTTGTTCCCTCATCTCTCTTGTCCTTTCAGAAAAGATTATCAGGGAAAGCCAAATTTACACCAATTAAGGCAGCAAAGAAACTGCAAAACTAGAGATGGAGAGGCGGCAGTAACTCAGAGGAGTTTGAGCTGCAGTCAGCTTGAGACAAGCAAAAGCAAGCAGGTTTTTAATCCACATCTAAGCTTTTCCTCAGAAAACCAGCATCTAGAGTCTTCCCCTTGAGATACTACCAGTGTATTTCATCTCTTCTAAATGACATTAAAAGGTAATAACAGCTTAATGCAAATATGTGCTGCACTGAGAAACAGATCTAAGACAATGGGGCTGTAAGCAGAAAGCTCCTCCGGCACTTAACAATAGAGAGTGAGAATATTTTCATTTATTTTCACTTAAAAAGGAAGTCAGAGTCCTGTGACTGCATTGATAGGAACGATGTATACACACTTCTTTGCCTTGAACTAAGGAAAAAGGAGCTGGTTCTTTCAGATGGAGTGGCAGTGCACAGAAGTCTTCAGCTCTGCCTCCCTTTGCTCCAGATAAAAGCTTGGAGCAACGAACTCTCAGGAGATTAGCGCACACACACACCAGCTCCAAAAACTTTAGGCAGCATACATGTTCCTTTGAGTCTTGTACATGTGTTGTGTATAATGTCCTCTTTTTGATATTAAAAAGTTGTTCTCAAGCTGGAAAGGGGTTTCCATTTAGATAAGGCCAAAGCCACTGCACAGCACAAGCACATGTGTAACACTGGAGTCTGAGAGCAGCACAAGCACTGGCCATTCCACCAGGGGCTGATAAGAACGATTCCATTTTATACAAATCCTACTGGAAGTTATTTAACGCAAACATACATTCTTCTGGTGGCACTGCCAGCATCACCTTTTCACATCCCACACCTTTCTTTCACAGCAGATTTTAACCAGTTATCCTGTCCCTCTGCTTGGCTCCTTGCATTTAATCACTCTAAAAGTCCACACGTTTTCTATACATTGACTGCTAAAAATACCACATGGACATTACCGTCTATATTATGCACAGAGACACTCCTCCTGTACATGAGAAAGGAAGAAAACCATTGAGATTAAAAAAATAAACATTTCTATTTGTCTCAGTTTCTTCACTGTCTTGGCAGCACCTTTGGATCAAACACAGTTTTCCCCTCTGCAAAGACAGATTTGACACCAGGATGGGCTCTACCCCCTGTCGTGAAAGAGCATAACAACCTTGCACTTATTTATCATCATTCACACATACAGGTCTAACACCAAGCTAGAAAATACACGTGCACTGCTGGATTTACCCTGAAAAAAAATAAAGAGAGGCTTGCTGGATGGGATGCTTTCAGTGAATGGGACTGGCCTAAGCACAGCATCCCTTCGGTTGCTGCTGAAACACAGGAATTGTGGTGGGAGGATGTGGCGGCTACTTGGCAGCACAGAACAGCACCGAGTGGTTTCTCCTCCATGAATTTGAAACTGCTCGGGGCATTTAAGTTGGCAGAACTCTATAACCCAACTGGAACCACGCCAGCAGGGTTCACATGCTGCTCTTGAAAAGTGAGCCACCAAGGCTTTAATCACCACAAGTGGCAAGGACTTAATTTTTCATCTCATTTGAAATATGCCAGGCTCAACAGCAGACTGAGCCTCTTATAAAATGCCATCTACTAATCAACACTGTCTCCTGCTTCACTGGATTGCCTTAGATGTCTCCTGTTAGGAGTCCTGCAGCAGCCCTGCTAGGCTCAGCCTGTGACCCAGGAAAATCTTAGCCCACCACGGCAGGGCACAGGACACATCCCACACACAGGGCATATGGATCACTGATACTGCAAAATTCAACTCCCAATTTCATCTGACATTCTTCACTTCCCACACCAGTGGCAGCATTCTGCCTTTGGCCAGGCAGCAGGGCTAGATTTTAGGACCACAGCTGTACCCTGGCATCCCATCTGTGTGACATCCCACCAGGGGATCTAGGAGATGTGATGGGAGCTCATCTCAGCAGAGATGGTCCAAACATACCTGCAAGGAGCTCAGCTCAGTGAGCTCATGTCAGAAGGAATATCTGTGTGAAGGAGTAACTCCTTAAATAGATGTGCTCCTTGTAAAACTGAGGTTTACACTGAGGTTTTGAGGAGATTCAGTGTTTCAGCCTGAATCACTGGAAATTTTAAACAGATACTACGCATAAACTGTACTCTGTGAAAATCAGCTCATCTAATGGAAGTTTGTTGTTTGCAACATCAGTATTAAGATACTTATCACTTTTTAATTCACATGAAGTTTACTTTTCCCAAGAGTCCTAAAAAAATACTGAATTGTGTCAATACACGCAATACTGTGATAAACCCTTCACATGCATTCCGTTTGTAAGTGTAACTGAACTATACAGCAACATCATTACAATAAAATTCCATTTTGTTTTTTCAGCTCATCACAACCAATGTGATTTAATATCATGGTTTTAACAGCTTTGGGAAAAAAAAGGTAAGGTCTGATGTTTCAGGAGGATAAATGGATGTCTAAATCTTACCAAAATCTAAATAGATTTTTACTTGTAATTCTAAAGTTTCTTAAACCCCCCCATCCCCGCCACCTCCCTTAAATATCCCAACTCAAGTTCCCTGGTTAAGGGTATGTGATTTATCTTAAAAGATCCCAAAGAATATATGTACATGTTTTGATCACACTGAAAATATTTGTTTGCAGAATATTTTATACACACCCCAATAAAAGGTAACTGAAGGTAAACTTTGCTGTTCTGAATGTGAATGTAAAGCCTCTAATACAGAAAATTAAAACTGTATGGTAAAAATACACTGATTTTTTTTAACAGAAAAGAAAAAAAAGCAAAAGAAATGAGTTACTTTTGAAAGCTTACAGATGATCTATCACCTCCAGCAGTATTGTGATTTAAAATACTCAGAGCAGAGAGAAAGCCTCTTGAGTGACTGTGTTAAAAAGTTTCCCATGCAAAACCAAACGCATCCTTGTTTCATATTTAATTTGCAATAGGATCCCCAGCAGCTGAGCTGTGAGAGCTCTCCTGGCTGGTGCCTTGCTACCTGCTGAGACGGGCTCCACGCGAAGGGAGCACACGATTGAAGCCTAAATCCTCAGAGCTGCACCTCAGCTCCCTTTAAAGTTAATCTGAACACACTGGACTCCAAAGGAAATGAAAAGTGAGTTTCTCTCCCTTCCTATGGCACCGGGACTTCCTGTGTTTTAGCGATTGGTCAAGAACTATTATTTCCTCCATGCTATTCCCAATTGTGACTGTCAGACATAATTAGCGTTGTCCGCACACAAGCGCAAAATATTTGTTTAAATAAGCTTGGAACCAAAGTCCAACATGCACAGAAACCTGGAGAAACTTGGAGAATATTAAAATTCAAATATGCTGTGCCTGAAGGAACATGCTGCTCTAAATATTTAGAAATGCAAAGTTCATTTGCTGAGATGAATATCCATAAAAATCTATGCAAGATAAGGGGTATTAAAGTTATTCACTCTCCAGTTCAGGATGGATTATTTGGCCAATCTGTTAAGCTGTACCTCTCAGACACCCAGAATCAGTATCATCCTCCTCCCCTCAGGGAAAAGAGCTCATAACGTTTGAAGAAAAGTATGCTCCATCCCAACCGTAGGAATACACATGAAACACAGAGTCTTCCTTTAACACAACCCTTTGGAATGGGAAAGTAGCAGACATCAACAGTGAGAATGCAGAGGGCAAACAAGTTCACCAAAGAAAATAAATTAAGCAGAATGTTGCAGATTGTAAAGTGGCCAGAATAAAGGCCATTTAAGTTGTTATCGACCTCTTTCAAACACACACAAGCAGAGCTGAACTTCAATTTATCTCTCCATATAAAATACCACCCCTGGCAGCGTGGCGTCATCGCTTATAACTATCATTGAAACATTAATCTCAAACCAAGTCAGAGAATTTGTGACTTACTCTGTTACCACCTGAAGACCCACTGTTTTCCAGCCTTGGGCTAAGTACAAGCCAGATCCAGCCCTGCTCAAGTTTGACACTGTTCCTCAAAAACACAGGCATGCTATGGTAGGCTTTGCTTAACCGACCCAAACAATGCACATTTATACACAACACGCACACGGTTACATTTTACCCAGTCATGCTGTTCAAAGAAACAGGATCCAAACAAGAGAAATACAGAAAAATACAGACTTGTCAAGCCATCAGAAAACCATTAATGCTTCTAATGAGTGCAATTACAAAAATTAAAGATTCTGAAAAAAACACAGCTAAAGATGAACTTTAATTATCCAAGCATCTGGCTACATGAACCGGGGTTATGTCTCCAAATGCCTTCACTTTTGAACTCTCCCTGTTATCCATCCGACTTTGCATTTCTCCAAGTCTTGCAGAATTAACTGGAATTGCCTACACACAAAAATGAGTTATCCCTTCCTAATGACTTACCCAGTCACTAACATTCTCTTTAGCTGAGAGTTGGAGAAAATAGGAGCATGTACCAAAGGTGAAGACTGGAAGAAGATGATCTCTAACGTCCCTTCCAACCCTAATTCCAAGAAGACACTGAAGTCAAGAGCTGTATGGTAAAGTGCTTATCTGTGTGTGGCAAAAGACAAGTAATTCAAATGAGCTTTCTTAGTCATAATTTTAAAAATTAGAAGGCAGAATTCCTTACTCTTAACCTGGACTGTACCACATGCAGAAGCTTATAATGAGTCATTCCCCTGATTAATGCAAGAGATACGGGGTCCCGTAATCCACTCATGATCTTTGTCTAGACAACGATTTTTTTTCTGATGCTAAGATCAAGGTTAGGCTCAGCTATGCTTGAAAAAGTGCACATAAACACCAAGCACTATCTATTCCCAAATAACTCCAAGCATGGATATTTTTCACAGGAGGTAAGAAACATTTCTGACACTTCAGAAGTGTTTAATTGAGAAAAGTTACTCCGCAAGTAACACTTCTCTGGACAGTTGTGTAATTCAGAACAACTGCCTGGAGGGCCAGCTCCTGAATTCCAGGTGTGAACCATTCCCTGTGTCCATGTAAGTGCCACAGTCACTAAAAAGCAGCTGGAGGATGCTGGCATGGTTTAAGGCCACGTGTCTCAAAATCAGACACAAGTATGAGGTCTCAACCAACATGTTCTACATCCTAGTACAAAATTAAGGCTTGCTTAGGCTATGAGACATTTCTCCAAATGTTTGGCACAAATTCCTGTGCAGGGAGGTAACAATCAAATTTGTGGCTTTGCTCCCAGTAGCTAAACTGACTTTCATTTGTTTTTTAAGTGCCAGGAATTGTTAGCTATCACTAACATTTTCATTAAGTTAAAGGATCCTTGGTGTCAGAAGTCAGAACAAGAAAGAAAAGAGTTAGATTAAAGAAAAATAGGAAAGGCTCCTGCATGAAAACACTGAAAATACAAAAAGTTACCTTGTAATAAAGTTACAAGGCCAACCCTTAAAATAGGCCAGTTGTGCTTCTCTTTTATCCTGACTAAAGAATCAGCCAGACTTTCCATTTCCCACTCTCTTCCCTCAAGTCCCCAAAAACACTCAGGGCCATAAGGGAAAGTCTGAAAGGCCCAAGAACAGCAACACCCAGCTATCAGATGATAACCTAATTTGAAACTTATGCTTTCCAAGGCACAAAGGTGTCTGATGATCCAGCTGAAATAAAATCCTTGAGCATAGCTGCAGTAGACAGTGCAGGAAGCAACACAGGCACTAAACAAAGTCACACATTGTCAGAAAAGGAAAAAAACTGATCTGACGTGACGAGTCAAGACAAGTGACAAAAGTTTTGCTGAAAAAGGATCAGTAGGAAATTAAAATCATGACAGCATTTCTGTTCAAAATACACAAGACAATAGAATCCTTTTATCACAAAGTCCCATTTTCTCCTCCAGTTTTATTCTAACCAAAATTGCAATTTGCACATCACAATGCAGTGAAAGGATCCATGACTTTCATTCCCACTCCATGTAAATAATTTACTGCAAAAGGCTGGCTTTTATCAGTCAACTTCTGCGTTTTGCAGTTTTTATTTTTGAATACTTAAGAATCACTAAGAACTTGTAAGTTATCTAAACAGGTCTCAAAAACAGAAAAATCTTTGTGAGAAGGTTTTAAAAGGATGATATCCCCTTGAAGTCACGTTAGCTTCATTTCAATTGCTATATGCAGCAAATAAAATTAGATAGCTTAAGAGCTAAAACAATAAATTTTCACAATGCTGAATTTTTATAGTTAGTTTTACTAACTTCTTACTATTACTTGCAAAAAAATAGGGGCAGCATCCTGACAAAATTTACTTTCTGATTTGCTTCTTCCTGTATATCCAGGTTCCATCTGGTTTATTTATTTTGAAGGATAAAACACTTAAAGACCCCAACAAACAAAACCATGAAAATTCATCACAAGCCTCTCCTACAATTAAAAAACCCCATTTTTAATCAGTTTCCTCCATTCTCCACTTCCAGCTGCCATTAAGTTTCTTAAAAAATAGTAAGAGTTTTGGGGTTTTTTTCCAAAGACATCAATTATTAGGAGAAGTTAAGTACTAGTCTCCTAGACAATATAAAATAGTGCCTGTGTCTGTCTCCATAGTCTATGGAGCTCAGCTATGTGATTTAGTTCCTGCCACAGATAAAGTTTTACTATGGCACTTATTACATTGATTTTTTTTTTTCTCCAAGTGCTGCAAATTAAAGAAGCTCTCCTGTGAAAGTCTATTTAACTCCACATTTAAAAAAAACCAACTTCATTAAATCCTTACTTGCAGGATTTCACTGGAAATTATGGTTTTGATTATGATACAACTTCTTAAGAAAAGGTAAAGATACAGTTGTCCTCCCAATTACAGCTTTATCAGCACGCCTTCCAGAAAAGTTATTTTTCTGTCTAATGGCAAGATTTAAACCATGCACATTTTCTGTACACCTTTTTTTGTTCCTGTCTCATATTTTCCTTTTTTCCTTTGAAACCTCCCTCTCCTATTGGCTCTTTCCCAATGCCTTTCTTCTGGCTGCATCTCAAGCTTGGCTGCTTTTCTCATTTTGTCTGTTTCTCCTGTTGCTCCTTCATTGCTGGGCTGCTGCAGACGTGAGGATCCCTCCTCACAAAAGCAATCAGAGTCTGACTCTCAGCACACTGCACACACAGCTAAAGGATGCCTGCAAGTATCAGCAACCAGGCACGGTGAGCAACCAGGAGCAAAATCTTCACAGTCTGGCAGGGCTTTAACTCTTCAAACTGCTTGAATACACAGTATCTGTTTGTCGAGGAGTGGTGGTTTCCTAACCAACTATACTGGAAAAGCTCTGTTGAAAAGATCATTGCTGCTTTAAAACCATCAGTGCAGCAGCTAGAATGAGGGAGAGTTAGTCTGTGGGGTTAAACTAGACCTGGGGAAAGGCAGAAAGGTTTAAAAGTGACAACAGTGAGACCTATGTTACCAAAACAGCAAAGGGATACCCCAGGATCCCTTTAAAAGCCCATCACACGCTGATTTACAAAGAGGGATTGGCTTTGTTTAACTTGGAGCTTGGAGAAACCAGAGATTGAAATCGCTCTGGTCTGAGATCCACAACTTGCTGCATTCAGTTCTGGCCACAGAAAGCACTGCCAGACTGAAGGGGCAGTGATCATTTTAAAGTTCTGATCTATTTCCCACTGGAGCTCGACACACTTTTCATCACCCTGATGCTTAATGCTTTATACAATTAGAATTCTAGCACTGGCAGAACCTAGACACAAAAATGTGTTCTTCTGATTAGCACCTGGCTTCACCAGCACCCCCGATTCTCATCAATTCAAACAAGATCAGCAGCTACCACGGCATGAAAAACACCAGAGATGTGCTGAGATGAGCTGTAATTTGACAGCTGGGTTTCCATGCTTCCAGGTGGCTGGAAGCATCAGGTTTTGGTAGGTAACAGGTTCTAACATCACATCAGCAGCAAAGAGGGGAAAAGGCAGGACTGTAAGAAGATCAGCAATTTTATGCTTTGATCTGACAGGGAAATAAAATGCTCTGACAGGAAAGGCTACAAATAAATCTGAATTTGTAAACTGTGCCAAGAACTTGTCCTGACTCAAAGATCAGAAAGACAATGCCAGTGCTTAAGCACATATTACCAGGAATGAAAGACAACAAAATTTAATGCCTGGTAAAAATTACATTCATTTCCAGATCGTGTTTAAGGGAAAGGAGCTGAACCTCTAGGAGTGGGAGTGAAGTGGTACGAAGCAGAGGACAGAAAAAAATGCAGCTGGAACTGAGGAGAAAGTCTGACTCTCTAAAAGCTACCCTTCTCCCCACAAAATATCTAAACTAGTGGGAAGAGACTCATGTCTTCTGCCTCATATCCCGCTGATGTGCCCCAGCACAATTACAGTGTGAAAGAGGAACGAGGGTCTAATGCAAACACCACAGACTATGAACAGTACTGGACACACAAAACCAATGTGCTTTCTTCAGTTTTCCAGACAGAGAAGTAGGGATGAAGTCTGTGACTTCAAAAGTCACAAAAAGAGAGCAGTTGACATGAAGTGGTTATTTAAAAAAAAAATAAATAAAAATTATTATTTTTTTAAATGAGGTGATAGAAAGGGGCAGCAAGCACAAGTAGAAATTAATTTCACGAAGCTTAAAAATAAGGACACTGTGGCACATGCAGGAATCACACCTCACTTTGTTTTAATCATGGAGAATGGTGCATGTTCTTACAGCATCAGGACTCAGGGCTCTCAACATTATCAAAAAATGTAATAGTGATTATTATTAGCTATGGAGAAGTATCTGGGCTTTCTCAGCTGGCCTAGTTTCAGCATGAACTGTTTTGCTTCAAATGCAATCAACAAATTCTATGAAGTTGATTTATTATTGCAAAATGTATGTTCTCTTGCATTAAAGCACAAGAAATAAAGCATGACCATCATGTTTTGTAACTAATTTATTTTTTTCTCCTTTTTTAATCTGTCTTACAAGTTTACCATGACATTTTAGTGACAACAGTGCTAAACTAACTCAAAAGCAAAAAGGAGACTAATTAAAAATAGGCAGACAGCAAGCGTCATGATACATTGGCATAAAATTATCTCTTCAGCGTCCTTTGTAAAAATACTGCTAAAAACCCAACATTTTCCATGGCAATACTGAGTCAGATTGTTTTATAATATATAGAATTATATATGCAGATCGTCACAGCTCGAGCATTTGGTTAGAGCTTGCACTCCATATTAAAGGCAAGAAAGCATTTTCTGCTTTCTTGGAACAAAACTTGTATCACTGAACTGAACTTCTGACTGACACAAATTAGAGATCTTGAAAACTTATTTGCCTTCCTCCCTTTTCCCTACAATTTCAGGAATCACTCGGGGCTGTTTTAGAATTTCTTAGTGAAGAGATGGCTCCTCTCAGGCTGGATGGGTTTTCTGCTCTTATGGATTCTCTGGCAATGATAACTAAGACATCTCTCGAGCTGCTGGGCAGCCTCTGCATAGCCTGAACCACCACCAGTTCTGGAGTAAGTGGAAATAAGAAGTTGGTTTCATGTGCACAACTAAAGGACGTTTGGGAAGGAGGGTAGCAACACCTACTGGTCATGGCGCAGACTGAACACTGTTTTAGTTTGGTTTTTAAATTAACAATACTGAAAAAAGAGCTTTTTCTTACTAAAAGTTGTGGCTACATTATTGCTAAAATATATCAGCACTCGTAATTTCTGACCCTTAACAGTAAATAAATATTTGTAACTGAGCTGAGCTCTAGGTTTCTGAATAAAATGGGACATAACGAGTCCTGCTAACGATTCCTTTAAGCCACTGAAAGATTTACATCACACACCCTAACGTGCACAAAGCCTTCCTCCATTACTAATTATTGCCTACTCAAAGCAACTCAAATATTACGGACTGCACAATCTGAGCAGCTGCATGTTTTTTCTCTACACTACAAAATATTGCGAAGTATTTAAATGGCTTCTGCAATTCTTCAGTATTTTTACAATGCACTCCTTTAATTTGCAAAAGTTAAGTTTTTCTTCCAAATTTTACTTGGAATAACATAGAACAAAACATATACAGCAGTTTTGTGATCCACCTCATCCCTTTCAAAAACAAACCACAGCACACGAACACCACTTTCAGAAAACACTTAATTCAAAATTAAAACGTCCTCAACTGTAAATCTTTTAAATCAACTATAACAAATCTGCATTCAGCAACTGTATTTAATGCTTCCTTTAAATTTCCATTTAAGAAAATATTTTATTCATTTTTACAAGTTGTGTGTGTCTATAGGTCCTCTGATACACTACCCTTAGGCATCAGAAGTTTTCCTGGTTCTCATCCAACTTTGGAAATAATATCTTCTTGCTTCAGGTGTTAAAAGGATTCATACATTATTTATAAGGACTGCTAAAATCTAACTCCTGGATCTAAGTTGCAAGAGAAAGAGTATAAAAAGTTACATATAGAAAAAAAAGAAAAAGCACAACTGTCCCCATTTCAATTTTTAGCCTCTCTTTGTATGTCGTGTATTGTCAGGCTGAGTCTGTAACTCTCATCTCTCCCTCCCCATGCTCAGATATTTGTCTGCAGCTGCTTTGAGCCTTGCTGGATTTTACTTTTCTTGCATATTTTAAAGTATGATTTTTCCAAGGGAAAAAAACCTAAAACAACTGCAACACTGCTGGGCAACTTGTTACACTTCAAAGATGCCGGATTTCTCTGACAGAATGGTGTTTGTTTACTTCCTGAAAAATCAGGCTGCAGAAAGTAGCCAGAACAGGGTGGCTAAAATCCCTATTCACTTCTCAAAGTCTTCTGCCTCTGTACTCTTCTTTTATATATGCTGTCCACATATCTGCTGTTTACATTTTGTTTGCCTCTTCCTGGTTTGAGAGAGTTCATTGTTAGATTTTCAAAACAACCCTTTTAACAAACTTCGCAAGGGTGAGACTTTAGGATCTCCTTATCAAGTTAAGAAAGTATTTCTGTTTTGAACAGCAGTTCCATTTCCTGGGGTGTATTAAGGCAAGAACACTGAAATGCTATTGATCTATAAAACACAACTAAAGGAAACAGAAAACGAAATCTACAGAGTTTCAGAAATACTCACCAGGATAAGAAAGACCTCACCTTGTTACTGGAACGAGCATATTTGTTCAGAACACACGAAACCCAGTACCTGCTCCTCAGATACCTGTTCCTGATTGCTATTTCACTTGGTCTAACTGAAGCACACAGCAACTGCATCCTTGCACCTGAACATGATGTAAGGAAGCCCAAACTCACACTTCCTACGGCTTGCTAAATCACTGGAACACTGCCCCATGCCACACTTGTAGCAGCACAGCAATGGATTTGTTTATCCAATAAGGTGATGTTGTTTATGTGCATCCTTACACTGGGTAGAGTTTTTACACCTATTTCAACAGGCAGACTTTGAGATCTTAGTTCTTAAAAAAAGAATATGCACAATAAAGCATGATATCCATTCTGTCCCCACAAAATTCTAAATTAACTATCTCCTGCAGGTTGCACCTGTTCATTAGACTCTTTCGGAAAATTAAGTTCTGTCTGGGATTTTTATACCCACAAGCTCATATATATTTATTTCCACACAAAGTACAGTTGTGCGCTGTTCACTATTCAAACGGAAAGTCAGGCTGGGTCATGTTTCTTAAAGGTTTATCTTATTAGCAATCAATTCTCATACAGCTGAAAAATGGAGAAAACAATTTTGTTTTTTCTACTTCCACAGTTAAACTTCTCAGGTTAGTTCCAGCTCATAGCACTTTCATAGTTGGTTTCACTGCTTCCTCAACCTTTCCCGCTGTGGGACAAGAAAGGGAAGGAGCAGCTGGAACAGTGAAGATGAAACCCTAATCAACATCAGCAAACAGAATTAAAAGCCAGTACAATGCCTCTAAAATACTCTTACTTCCATATTTTGAAGTTGAATTCATTTTAACTGGAAAATGAGGTTTTTCTGTTTTGTTGGTTTTGGGTTTTTTGGTGAAATTTGTTACATGTAAGGAGAAACAGCTGTCAGGAGCAGGAAATGCTGTGCCAGTCTCACCAGCTCTTCCTTCTTCTACCTTTACCAAATTACAGAAGTTCCTGCAGGATGCATAAGGGGGAGACTAACACATAAAAGGTAATGCAAAGCACTCATTCCTATTGTCATCTGAAAACTTAAAATTCAGAATGCATTATAGAAACAAGGGTTAACATGGTGAATTTTTGGCACAAGTTAATCTGGAAGGAAAGTAAAAAGAGTGGAAAACAAACTTGCCACAGCACAGCTACCTGTTTTGCAACCCTGCTTGCGTAACACCCCCCAGGTCCTTCCTGAGCCACTGCCATGGGGCAGCACAGCTCGAGCTGCTGGGGGATACCCACAAATACCCAAACACACCAAAACTGAAAGCAAAGGATTAATTTCACACCTTCCTGAGAGGAGACAATAGGTGGCAGGTAATCAGGGATGTACTCCTTCCTCTCTTCCGCATCCTTACTTCCCGGCTGGGGGAACTGTAGGACATTGTTCTTGCTGACGGGGAACGAAGGGATTTGATGTGCAAAAGTGACAGGTTCAATATTGTGTATGTAATCTTCCAGCTCATGCAGGTTAACCCCCATAAGCTTGAAGGCATCGCCTACATCATCCAAAATTGGATCTGTGCGGCCATCTGGAACAAAAAAAAACAACAGGAGAACAATATTTTTGCAAAAATCGAGGTTAAAATATTTGACCTGAAGATGCTTCAAGACTAAAGTCCCCCAGCTCACCACCAGTAAGAGAGATGGATTTACTGCCTCACAGTTCTACCAGGTTTACTTTCAGAAGGGTTTTGTTGTGAGCCATCACTTTGTTTCACATCGTATCATTAAAGAACCGCACTCCAGGAGGCAAATCAAGCCAAAACGAGAGAGCAGCAACAGACAGCTTTACCTGGCAACAGTCAATTAACACACCACCCCACGTGCAGAAAGTGCTCTTTACCAGAGATCTTTATGGAACAGATCAAACATTATTTCTCAACCTAGAAGAGGAACAAGTTCATTTTTTTTAACTGACTGTAGTTTACAGGGAGAAAAAAAAAAGCCTCTTGATAAATAAAAAACTTTCACAAAGTATCTTTCCACCAGATAAAATCTAGAGGCTTCAGAAACTATGAGCCCCTTTACTTACTGGTTAGCTACACCTCCTAGATAAAAGAGAGGAATATTAAGTAGTGGCCTGAGGAGAGAATACTTTATACTGAACTTCGGGGGCTGATTTCCTGGGGTGCAACTTAAGTTTGCTTTGACAGCAAAAATCTTCACAAAAAGCACAGTGAAACCTCACTGGTCAGGCAGTCGGGATCTTTATTTAATATGATCTCCAAGAAAACAGTTCAACAGAGGATGTAGCTTGTGCTACACAATTAACTTGGCTCAAAGCTTTAAATTACACTTGCAAAAGTCCTCCAAGTACCTCAGTTCCCCTGACTTGACCGAGGAAAATCCCTCAAAAGGCCTCTGGAGGGAGAACTGGACACCTGGATTTGGCAGCCAAGGCACCACTTCAAGTCTCTTCTTGACTTTTCATAACAACAATAACCCCAAAACCAATGCTGTAAACCCCAAACATGATTTTTAATTCAATAAAATGATATACTGAATTATTACAACTCTGTAGAATTGGCTTATGAAGATATTACATCCCTATATGATGATAAGCTGTGATTTACTTCAAAAAGTAATTATGGAAAAGCAGCCTGTGCTTATTGAAGGAACACAATGGCTATTGTGGAGCCCTGGCTCCAGAGAACGGGGGGATGCTCTTTTGTTTGTCCTTTAACCTAATCTCTTCTTGGTTTATCTTGAAGCCGAGGCAGCTGAGCAGGCTGGTTCTCACATCACTGCATGAATTCCACCCCCCAGCCAGCTCACGCCTGCAGGTACATTTAGAAAATGAGAATCTTGTTCTAGAATTTCCCTTCTTAAGTCTTGTGGTGAAGATAAGGATAATACTCAGATTATGGGGTTGATTCTCAGTTCTCCAACACTGGCCTCTTGTGTGACTCTGGGCAAGTCTCGCTTGTTTTAATTCTTTCCACAGCTAAAAGGGAGATCAGACCAAGTTACTGCCAGTTTTACCCTGCTGTATCTGGAATGTGAACTCTGCAGGGCGAGAACCACCTCGGAGTTTGTGTTTGTGTAATACCTGGTACAAGTGCAACACCAGTTTCCTCTGCAAACTCCACACCTGCATCCACATAATTACATGAGGATATCACCACTCCAGAGTAGTTGAGATCCTTATAGTTATTGGGGGGGGGAAAAAAGCATGTTTTATGCTTAAAAAATTATATTCAGATAATTGACACCACTAAGAAATTTTGAGTTGTTGCTTTTAGTTGCTCTTCAGGCTATGAAGGTGAACTGTGAACTCACTGAAGCATCTTCTAAGGTGCCAAGATTGAACAAGTACAAGTTTGACAGACAGGTGTGAAGAAAAACTTGGGGAAAACTTTTCGAAGGTCTTTTCCTAGATCTGCACATGATCTCTTTAACTTCCAGAAAAGTGTGCTGACATGATTAGCAAGTGATAAATGCCAAAAAGGAATTCCTTCAACAAGTACTTTTTAAGAACACGTGGCAGAGAAGCAGCTACTAAGTGTAACTGAAGCATGGAAATATTTAACAACTGTATCATGAAACAATTATGTGTTAGAAAGTGGGTTCAAAAGGTGACCAAAAAAACCCCAAAGAAGATTCAATTTTCCCACAGCTTTGACATTTACCTCCAAAGAGATAATGCCAAGTCATAAGATTGATTGAAAGCTAAAAATAATGTTTAAACCTGCAACTGTCAGAGGGATGAAAGGATGGAGCAGTTAACCCTTCTTTTCAAGACAGAGTGTCCTCAGTGATAGAAGTGTTCGAAAAAAGTTCCAGGTCTGTATTCATATCTGTATTTAAAATCAAACCTATTATCAATTGGAAATTATCACAGCACAAAAATGTATTAGATGTAATTCCAGGTTATTCATCAAAGACTTTATACTTTCATTTCAACAATTTAGAATTTCTCTTCACTCTCTGGCTTAATAAAAAAATCAGTAAAATAGCAAAGCCAGACACATGAAAGCAAATGCTGACAAACATGTAACACTCTCTCCTGGTGTTTCATTTAGTCTTAGGCTTTTTTCTGTAAGCAAATTATGCCAAGAAAAAAGTTTAATCTGTGCATACTGAACTTATCTCATTATTCTTCAGATATCTGTGCTATCCTCAGTTTAAAAATTCAGATGCTGAAGCCTCCCAGTGAAATAATTAATCCAATGTCACACAGCAAGTCAGTGCCAGATCACAAACACTTCAGAGCTTTGGTTTCAGTCTCTTGCTGTTCTTTATACCACAACACTTTAAATACAATAATTGTTCAGGACTGGGAAGAGGTGGAAGGAGTTGGGAATAGTTTATCCAGCAAGTTACAACTCTCCTCCTTACACCCCACCAATAGTGAACTAGGAAAATACCTTTCTCACAAGCTTTTAAGCCGCACTGTCTCCCTGAATGGGAACTGTGCTCCAAAACTGGTAAAGCTGTGGCAGCAGCAGAGCTAAATTAAGACCATTTGGTCTCAAAACAGCTCAGCAGAAACCTGTAGGAACGGCTGTGCAGCTACAATACTCTCAGCTTCCCTGGGCATGAGAATGAGCACCAGGTGAGGAGGAATCTGCACATGGAATTACAACCCAAAAAAGTACCGGACTGAAATGATGGGCAAAGAGAATCCAGGCAGAGCAGAGTATTTGTGTGGAAAGTTATCCAGCCCTCAGCCCCACTGCTCAGCATCACCTGCAGATGAACCAACCTGTCCACAAGGAAAACCAAATCAAACAGAAGGAAGATGGAGCACTAAACTCCCCTACAAACAAAGGTTTGGGTTGTGGGGAAAAGGAATTTTTAGAAGCTCCTAAAGCCTAGTCATTTTTGCAAAAGTCACAAGAATTCCTCCAGCAAACAAGCTGGCCAGTGCTCATGTCATTCAAAGGCACTGTGAGGGGGTGTGTGGGAGTTAGGGAACTGTCTTACTTTCCTTAAATTCAGTCTCAGGAATAGCTGATTTCCTTTTGTCAAACTCACCCCCACCACCTCCTCCTCCCTGGCCCAAAGTTCGTATGAATGAGTGAAAATTTAACAGGCGAGTAAGTACAGAACAGAAGAGCTTTTAACTTCATGCCAGGTTTCTTAAAGGAAGCAACTACAGTTCTGTAATAAATATACTGAGAAAAATTAATGAGTCACCACCCATGCAACATATAGACGTGTTATAAATAGCTCAGCATTCCCCCTCACGGCTGCTATAGAAGAGATTTTTTTTTTAAATTTTATTTTAACCAGCAAATTATTAGGTATAGTTCCTTGGTATTTTAATTACAGGCTCTAGCACAGACTCCTTGTACTCCAGCACATCACACAAAGTTCGTCTAGGATAACTGTTTCAAGGAGACAACACTGCTTCCATCCAGTAAAGTCATAAGCATGCACAAGAGGTTATTCAGTAAGTATAGATGCCTTACTTAAATGCACTTAAGCGGGGAAAAAAGGGTCCTACTAAGGTAGTCACCACTCAGGCAAAAGCATCTTCTTGCTGTTGGTGCTCAGAGTCTGCTCCTTCTCCCAGTACCCTCAGAAATGTCAAGCAAAAAAACATGTTGTCTTTCTTGATATTAGTAGCCAGTAAGAAGTTAATTAGGTCAGAAACATCGACACTTAAGGTCATCAGGACATAAAATGTACACTCACAATGAATGTTACGGGCCCAGGATAGATCCTTGTTAGTAAGTCATTCAAGGACCAGCAGAGGGAATCAGCTCATTTTAAATTGATCACCAAAATCTAATCCTTTGATAGAGATTATTATTGCATAGTGATAAGAATGAAGTAACTAAAAAAAAAAGAACAAAACCAAAGAAAACATATGAGGTAAATTTGACATTATAAAGAAATAAAAAATTGGCTGATGCCAGGTGATTTCTCTCCTCTGTGGTAACTGCCAGTGAAAATATTGGCCTGCTGTTTGCATTCTCCCTTTGCTATAATGAAGTTTGCAGGAGAGACTGTGCAGACACTGGAGCAGTTTTGGAGCCAGTTCTGCCCTGGAAAACATTTTGCAGTATCAGCAATTTTTCCTTCCAGTTAAAATATTGTGCTCACCAGATCAGAACCTGCCTTTTAATAAAAATGCAGTTGCATTAACAATACCAATTTCAATATAGTCATTAATATTTTTATATGTATATATAATTGGTATTTAGTCCTGCAAGGAGCAGGGACTTGGACTCAATGATCCATATAGGTCCCTTCCAACTTGAGATATTCTAAAATTCTATGTTTGCATAAAAATAATCTTCAAAAAAGTAGTCAAACAATATGAAACTAAAGACCAACTTTTGAACTTTATTTCCTAACTGTCAGCAAATTTCAGGAGGAAAAGAAATATAAAAGCACAATATATCCAAGCATATGCTCAGCACTCAAAATTGAAGGAACGAGTATTGTAAAATCCACCTCTAGATTCAAAAAGTTAATTATCCAGTTTATTACATTTCTTGTTTTAGCAGCAGATAATCTAAATTTGTCCTGTTGAAATATGCCCAGGTGCCCTCAGTGATGGAAGCTAAGTAGCTTCTATCTGAGTGGTTTTCAGAGCAAGGTAACAGAAAAATGAGACTTTGGGGGGCATGAGCCACACCTCCCCTCCTCATCCCTCCCATGAACTGTACCACCCACATAAATATAATGGAAACTGAACTCCCTCACTGGATGTGTCAAGAGGCAAAACACGACATATTCTGCATGTCTACAACCCACCACCCCACTGCCAAGCTACATTAGCTAAATTCATGGCAAACAAAGCAGATTCTGATCTGTCCTCATGGACAGCTCCCCAGTATAAAAAACCCAACCTATACAATCCAGAGCAGATAACCCAAAGCACCAGCTCTGCCAACCCTCCATCAAACCATGAGAAACAGGAGTGCAAAACAAAGTGGCACCTAACAGGGAGCTTTTCCCTTTCCACCTCTGCTTAAAACCAACAACAATGAAGTACTCTGCTCTCAGAAACCACACTACATCAGTTGTTTTGCAGCCTGATACCCTAATTACATACTCCAACACTGGTTTTCAAATATTTAATTTAAATTTTAGGATAAAACAGCACACAGCATATTGAATAGTGTTCTTCTGACAAGCTTTCCACAAATTTGAGCGGCATAATATGGTGTACTTTAAGAGGAAAACCCTGATTTTCTCCCTGTAAGTTCAGCCTCTCCTCCACCCCCAACACAGCATTCAGAAGCATTTCACGGCATCAAACACATCTCAAACCCGCTTTGCAAATCCTTTTGCCTTCTCTTTGCAGCCACAGAAGCTCCCATCAACTACAGCTACTGCAAATGCAAAGAAACAACAGCAGAAAAGTAATGACAATCTTGAATGTAGCTCTCCTAATGGGATGTAACAGCTGGAACAAAGATCTAACCCAGCTGGGAGAGCCATCATTTTCTTCTGCAAGTGAGAGAACACGTGAGCAGCGATGACAGGCTTTTCATAGCGATACCACGGTGTCTCAACTACGTCAGAGTAAATCCATTCAGCTTGGAACACAAAGATTATGTCCCTCAGCTGACAGCCCTGCTAACTCAAACCCCACTGGTTTGACTCCGAGATAACGCCCTGACAATAAAGATGCTACAATTGGAATTTAATTAATTCTGCTTATGCAAAACCATGGCAGAATTCAACTCATTCATCCAGAGCTGGGTTTGTACAGTAACTTATTTTAGGAGCAAAAGGAAACAATTCTGAAATCACAGGGAGATGTCAGCTCAGTATTAAGACGTCGTTTTACAAACCTTTTTAAAGAAAGAAATACAGGGATCATTTCAAAAGAGGTAATACAAAAAATACCACATCACTGGCATGAAAACAGCGTATTCCCCATCTCCTAAAAAGAAAACCCAACAAAAAAACACCAAACAAAAAGATTGTGATACTTGTGGTACTTCCTTCCCCATTCCTAGAGGGGAAAAATGCCTTTCCCCACCTTCAGCAAGCAAACCCAAAGCAAGAGAGGGATAACCGAGCTCTACAAACTTCCAATCCACAGCACCAGAAGGAGAAAGTTTTATTTGCATCATCTCTGTGTCTTTTCTTCCCAGTCATACAAACACTGCAGCACAAACATCTTCCCCAATATTTCTACTAACCCTATCAAAGGACAGCTCTGACCAAGCCCAGGTGAGCTTCTTTTTCACCCCATAACTCCATCCTCTCAAACCCTCTCTGTTGTCTGCTTTAATTGCTTTAAAGATCATTTCTGTGTGGATTAGGATACAAACTTCAGAGCTGCAGCAGCTGCACTTGTGCTGCTCAGAGATACAGGTTAATACTGCACAGTCCCATTTCTAGACGAACTTGTTCTCAAATTTGGGGAAAGCTTGTACAAGTAAACCTATTCAACCTGAGAAATCCAGTTTGCAGCACCAAGTCCCTCCTAAGCTTGGTTACGCTGGCAGTGTCAGACTCAATCTCAAATTATTCCTGAAATGATGGAGCAGAGGCAGGACCAGGTACACTCAGCTCATCACTTTGCTTCACTGGGGATCCCTGCAGCAGTGAAAACTTCTCTTCCCTTCTTCAAAGAATGGACACAACCTCCAGCAATAGCACTTTCAGCCTGTGGTTGCTCCTCTCCTGACGAAGCCACCCACACTGTGCTTCCCAGCTCCGCACACTCCCCAAATTCACCCCTGCAGAGGAATCCAACACACACAGGCCTCACAAGTTCCTCGGATCTTGATGCTGCACCCAGTCGTCCACCAGCTGACAGCAGCTTGCTTCTGATTTCCCTCTCACCTGTGGCTGTGACATGTCATTAGCACAGTTCCCACAGCTTGGACAGAAGTGATGGCAAACGTTCCCACTGGTGCTGCCATCCCTGTTATCTCTCCAGTAACCTCCCGCAGGCCCCAGCACATTCTCTGAACTGGTGGTGGCTACAGCAGCCCCAAATCCACATCAGTGAGTCACCTTCTCCCTACCCAGCACTTCAGGCAAGCAATCAATTACCCATCCCAGCTCCAACCCCTGCCAGACCCAACTACTCTGACCTCTGCCCCAGGGGCTCTCCAGGACTTACCCCTCCACAAGTACAGGACACATGGAGCAGCAGCTGCCCACAATGCCACAGCTCTCCAGCATGCCAGAGGAAGGGGGAACATGTCCCTCTTGGCACAGGAGGCAAAAGCAGCCCTGTTTTTCCAGGCACACATGGCCTACACCCACCTCTCCAGGGTACCCTTGCTCCGCAAAGTCCCTCGGCTATGGAGATCTTCCTTCACTTCCCTCCTAAAACTTACAGATCCAGCAGGATCTCTACACACAAATCTCTGCCACATGACACCCTCCCAGCCCCACACATAGGGCAGCAAAGGCCTCTACACACACAGGCTAATGACGCTCCAACCACACCGACAGTCTGAGCCTTGGTCCACATTCTCTGCATTTCCTGTGTTTAGACTCAGCAGTGATCCTGACAGCCTCCCTCTCCCCGCAGACTGTCACCTCCCCCCACCCTTCCGACCCATCAGCACCCTTTCCTGACAGTCCCAGACCCAGCACACCCCTACCACCCTCTCATCCCTCCTTGCAGCATTACTGACCCAGCAAGCAACTGGACATCCCGTCCTCCCACACCCCATGTTCTGCAGGTACCAGCAGGACATCCAACCCCTCAGTACCTCCACTGCAGGCTCTGCAGGGACACTCACAATCCCAAGGGACACACAACTGCATCCTATACTGTAGACCCAGACCCAGCAGTGGTACTCCCTCCCCAATCTCATCAACACTCACATTCCACAGTCCTGTGTGACACTCCTTGGCATTGATTCCCAGGCCTCTCTTCTTTCTTTTCTCCCACTTGTTGTAAACTCATCCCTTCCATGCTTCCACCCCACCACCACCTCACCCCAAACCCAGTGAGGCCCTGGGCATCCTGCCCCCCACCATCACATCCAGCTCCTTCTGCAGCACCTCAATGGCAGCACTGGCTAACTCCAGTCCCCCACATATACAGCCAAACCTCTTCCACTGCATCCACATGTCACGTGCACTGAATTATCCCCCGCCCCTACCTACCCCTTCTGCACACACATGCTCCACACCCACCATGTGCACCCCTGTCACACTCCCACATCCTGTGCACTACAGCTCCACTTCCCCCAAAAAACATGTTAGTGCATCCCTGCCTTCCCACATTCGTCATACACATGTTCCCAGTCCCACAGTACCACTGCTTCCCCTCTCTATATGCACATTCCCAACCCAGAGCACTCCAGCCCCAGCAACAGGACTTCCAGCCACACCTCTCCCTCCCCATGCAGGAGGGAGTCCAAACCTTGCACCCTCCATCCTCAGCATTTCCCCTTGTGCCAGAACAGTGAACCCTACACACACAACCCCACCTGCAGTGGGCCCCCACAGCTCCTTCAGCACTGCCCCCACGGCACAAAAGATGACCCAAAGATGAGCCACGACAACACAGCACCACATCCTCCCATGCACACATCCCACCAGGAAAAGGGGCTGGCTGCCCCTTCTCCCCCTAGTTCACCCACCTCCCAGAATCAGAACAGCCCAGCAATGGGGCCAACAGTCCCCTCTCCCCCTCCTGTACTCCTGTCTCCCCCTCCCCAGCACCCTGCACGCTGTAGCCAAAGACAGTGGGATAGCAGCCCTATGTCCCCACACCCCAGACCCACAGCCACAGAGCCTCCTTTCCTCCAACTCCAGCCCCACAGTCCCAACCCCTCGCCCATACCCAGACCCACTGCCCCATAGTCCTCCCTGGCACCAGGACCCCCTCGCGGCCCAGCACTGCCCCACGGCTTCCCTCCCCATCCTCTCAGTCCCGTGCACTGCTCCACAGCCTAGCTCCCCTTCCCAGCCCCGGCCCATGGGCTGATCTACCCCAAACCCACTCCTCGCACCCCCTGACCCACCGACCCGAGCACTGCCCAAACCCCACCTCCCCGCACTCTCCTGCCCTGCCCCAACGACCACACCTCCATGACCCTCCCCTGCCAAGCACCCCCAGCTCCCGGCACTGCCTGACAAGCAGCTTCCAGCTGCCCTCCCCACGCCTCCACTGATACCTCACAGCCTTCCCCCACAGACCCCCTCCCCAGGGCTGCCAAAACCCAGCTCCCTGTACTCTCCTGCCCTCCCCAAATCCCACCTCCCCGTACTCTCCTGCACTGTCGCCCAGACCCCAGCACTACCAAAATCCCACCTCCCCGTGCCCTCCTGCCCTGACCTCCAAACCCCAGCACTGCCCCAAACCACTTCCTTGTGCCCTCCTGCCCTGCCCAAATCCCACCTCCCCGTGCTCCTGCCTTGCCCCAGCAGCCCCCGGCGCTGCTTCCTTGGCGGGATGGCCGAGACTGGCAGGGCTCACAGAAACTCACTCAGTCCGGACTCTGCTCAAGCAGGGCCACTCACAGCGGACTCCCAGGACCGTGTCCAGCCGCATCCCCCCCGGCCCAGCCCCAGCCCGCACTCACAGAGCTCGCAGTAGCGGTGGCAGCCCCGGCCCAGCCCCTGCAGGTACCGCTGCAGCACGTCGGTGAGGAGGTCGCAGGCCGAGACCTGCACCGAGTCCCAGCCGAGGGCCTGGCAGATCTGCGCCACCGACACCCGCAGCAGCCAGCGGGAGTAGGTCTCGCACATCCCGCCGGGGCCGGGGGCCGCGGGAGCTCTCACGCACCGCCCGCCACCGCCGCCATCGCCGCCGCCATCTTGGCGCCGCCCCGCCCCCGCCAGGCAGCGCCGCTCCAGCGCCGAGCGCATCGAGCGGGGCGGGGCGCGGGGCGCGGAAACACCGCCCAGAGCCCCCAAATCCCGCGTCCCGCAGCGCTGCGGGGCCGCGCTGGGGTCGGGATAATGTAAATCTGTCAATATCAGGCTCTCAGTATCGCTAAATGTCTCCCCGTGCCTGAAGGGAACTTACAGGAAGGATGCGGCAAGACTATTTACAAGGGCATGCAGTGACAGAACAAGGCGGAATGGCTTCAAACTGTGAGTAGTTTTAGATGGGATGTGGGGAAGAAATTCTTCACTGTGAGGGTGGTGAAACACTGGGCACAGGTTGCCCAGAGAAGCTGTGGATGCCCCAATCCTGGCAATATTTAAAGCCAGGTTGGATGGGACTCTGAGCAACCGGGGAGAGTGGAAGGTGTCCCTACCCCTTGCAGCGGGTGCAACAAGATGATCTTTAAGGTCCCCTCTAACCCAAACCATCCCGTGAGTCTATGATCTCTATAAATAATCTCAATACCTCTAAATAGATATAAATATCTCAATATATCTCAGTGACAGCTGACAAGAGGATGGTGCCAGGCTCTCCTAAGTGGTGTCCAGTGACAGGACACAGAGCAACAGTCATCAACTAAAACACACGAAGTTTCACCTCCTCGCGAGGCAGAACTTCCTTACTTGGAGGGTGGCAGAGCACTGGAACAGGCTGCCCAAGGAGGTTTTCTCATTTTTTCTTTCCAGTTGGATGGAGCAGGCAGATGTCAGCGTTGTGCTTCCCCTCACTGCAGGGTCAAGTCTCCTCAGGCAGATCACACCTGCAGCCATCAGGTGTTCACTGTCAGGACCTTGGCATTAAACTTTCTGGGTGAAGACCCTTAATTAAATAACTGGACAGTGGATCGAGGGAGGTGATTCCTCCCCTCTGCTCTGCCCTCTGACCCCAGCTGGAGTCCTGCACGCACTTCTGGGGAGCTCAGCACTGAAAGATGGAGCTGCTGGAGCAAGTCCAGCAGAGGTCACAAATACGCCCCGAGGAGTGAAATACCTCTGCCCTGGAGACAGGCTGAGCGAGCTGGGATTGTGGAGCCTGAGGAAGGCTCCAGGGAGAACTTAGAGCCCCTTCCAATACTTGACGGGGACTTGCAAGATCACCTGTAAGCAGACAGGTATGTAAATAATGATATTTAAGGCCAAGATTCCCTGGGCAGTAGAAACATTAGCTTTGGGAACACCAAATTGGCAGCAATGCGGAGAAAGCGTTTCTGGGTGAGTTGTTTAATTGGGAAAAAAAACAAGTAGGGAAAGGATGGAACGATGGTGGCAAAAAACATCCAGAAACAAAATTTACAGTAACCGAATGGGGTAGGAGGTACAACGAGGAGCAGCAGAGCTGTTACTCAGTGGTGGCTGTGGAGATACACAAGGGCTAAACTGTAACTCAGAAGTTGCGTGCACAGAGGACAGAACTGTAAATAACAGAAGTCTTGTATTAGAACTTAATTAGTTCACAAATGTGTGCTTTTGTTTATTAGTAGTCTGTTGGTCTGTCAGTCAAGAGCCTGGTCTATTGTATCAGTCCATTCACATCTCACAGCTGCAGCCTGAAGAGCAGGAGCTGGACCCAGAACAAAGTCCTGAAGTCCTGGTCTGGTCAACAGCTCAAGGTCCTGAGGGTGGTGCCCCTCAGGGCTCCATACTGGGACCAGTATGAGCTTCTCTGGGCAACCTGTGCCAGGGCCTCACCACCCTCGCAGTAAAGAACTCCTTCCCAATATCCCATCTAACCCTGCCCTCTGTCAGTTTAAAGCCACTCCCCCCTTGTCCTGTTGCTCCATGCCCTCGTCTAAAGTCCCTTTCCAGCTCTCCTGGAGCTCCTTCAGGTGCTGGAAGGTCTCCCCAGAACGTTCTCCAGGCTGAACAAAACTGTCAGGTTGTCTCCACAGCAGAGATGCCCCAGCCCTCTGACATACACATTTCTGTACACACACTGACCATGCTGTAAACAGTGGGCATTCTAAATAACATCTGTAGTGACTCACCTAATCAGATCAGTTAATTTTATAAAGTGAACATCTGGAAATATTAGCAATACAAAATTAAAATAAGGGAGATCAGTGTTGCAACTGTGTGACGAAGAGGTTATTCTAGTCTCTTCCTTCAGCCCACAATACAATGTACCTGTCAGAGCAGGTCACTTCACTTTCAAAGACTGGGTGAAGTCAGAAAATCTCTTCCACTCTTCAAAAGAAACATCCATTTACACGCTTCACACGGCAAATAAATCAAAAATGTAGAGCACAGCCTTTTAAAAAATAAAGTTCCAAAGCACACCAAGCCCAACCCAGATATTTAGACTCCAAGAGTGTTTGCTCCACAGACAATCAAGAGGATCTGTTTCATGGAGGTGGTTTATTGTAAGAATTTACAGATTTCTGGGGCTTTTCCACTTCTTCACAAGATAACAGAGCAGTCTTGTTAACACAGACACAGGCAGGCTAAACCACATATGCTCGGAAGAGCTCCTCTTCACCTGTGAGGAAAATTGAAACAAATTAAAACTCATTTATTTATGTATTTATTTTAAACTGTTATCTCCCCCAATTCTCTCTCCCTAATATTCCTTACCACCCCCCAAACTATTCATCAAATCTATTTTTTTTCTTACATTTTAAATTTTGAATTTTTCCTTGCATTTCTAATTTTGAAGATGTTAATTTTGCTACAGAAACCTCTTTAGGTACATCTTACATACAGACATTTTTAAGTCATTGCTTTAAGTCAGGGCACTATGCAAAAATTCAAACAGTAATTGCAAATGAATCTAATAATACAGAAAAAAAAATCCACAGAAAATTCTATCTAATGTGGGTTTATGCTCCATACATGGACATATTTTCCTTAAAATTACTGAAAATTAACAACTCTTTGTTCAGGCATTCAAACTAGAAATGGGCAATTTCACAGCTCTTTAGGAAGAAGTTTCTGTCTGACCAAGACCACCGAATTCTGACTTCCTCATTTGACTTCAGATTTTCTGTGTTAATTCATTTTAAAACACAATCCAGTTTCTATGACATAACTTTACCTCTTGGATTTGGCTGAACCGCTTTTTCCACTTAATCCCTGGTTATGGTATTATGAGAAAAAACAGAACAAGCAGGTTAGGAAGCAACTCATGCAAATTCAGGCAAAAACTCTGCACGGATTTATGACCACAAATGTATTGTGAGGAGCACAATACAGCACCAAAATAATATAAAAGACATATTCCAGGCATTCTGTAAATACACAGGATATGAACACATGTATTTCCATACAGAGCACAAATTTGTAACTGTTACAGTAATACATGTGAGCTACATGCAGTTACAAATTGTGGTCTAAAGCCCACACATTTGTAACCTGCAGCACACACGGGCACAAAACCTCAGTCTCAGGCAAACAAGCAAAATACTGAACTTCAAGCAAAATACATATTCCATAACAATAGATTCTGGAAATTCCCTCCTTGCAAACACACCCCCAAACTCTCAGCTTCTGAACACTTGACTTATCCAAAAGCATTTCGGTCACCCCATTCGCTCTCTCCCACTCAACACTACTGGGCTATTTGACCAGGCAGAGTAGGAAATGTCCAGGTAAAATGCAGGAGGGAGGAAATCCACCAAAGGCCAAAAAGGAGGAAAACCCTCACCTGGCTAGGCAAGGACACGTGTTGAGGCTGAAGATCTATTTTACCAGCTTTTTAACTGTATCTGGTCAGAAAGAACTGCCAAACTTCGCTCTGGTTAGTAGAACTGCACAAGCTGAAAAGCTTGGGAGCCATGCCACGGACTGCCTTCCCTCTGGTTTTAGGGCCTACAATCCCAAACTTTGCCCATTACCCTGGCACGCAAGCAGCACGTGACTGCAACAGCTCTGACTGCATGTTCATACAAATACTCACAGAGCAGCAGCACCAGAGATGATCTCAATAAGCTCCTTGGTGATGACGGCTTGACGGGTGCGGTTGAACGTCAAGGTCAACTTGTCAATCATCTCAGCTGGAAAAAGGTAAGATTGGAGTTTAAACACAAAATGATGTTCAAATGCAGATAGAGAGAAGCTGTATGGGCAGAATATCCAAGTGTCTTGTAAACCACTGCAAAAATCAAGAGGCTTAGTGCACCCGACATTTTTTCCCTACAGGTAATATTTCCAGTAGACAATCTAGAAACCTGAGAATTCGGCTTGTCAGTTAAACATCTGCAGAACAGCTGGCAGACTTGTAAATACCAGGTATGACATAGCTTATTGCAACATAACACATTTGCTTTGAAATTAGATTTCACTGTCAATTAACTATATTGTTATTTCCTTCAAGTTGTGGCAAAAGGAGACAGATTTTTCTGAATTATTATTTTTTTCTCAATTATTTTTAAACACAGAAGGTATCACCTCTTTCTCTCAAGTTGGTCATCAGAGCCACGCCTACCCTTCCGGGCAGCCCAACTATACATCACATCAGCTTCACACAATCACCAGTATCCTTCCAAGGAATACTTATATATTCTCTACTTGCTCCATGACAGGTGGTATTTAACTATTATTCAAGTTCCCCATCTTTAATTGTGCTGCACTAATTATATTTGGTGAACCGGTTGGTACAGATTTATAAAAATTCAGGAAATCCTCAGAGCCGCCACATGAGAGGAGCATAGAGAATATTTAGCCATTACAAGATTAGTTTAGTATTTCATACGCCTTTTAAATAATCTGTTATTTCACTTCCAGTCCTAGGCTTCTTTCTTGACAGCAATCCCTCTTTCCAGGGACTAAATATAGTTCATAACTGAAATAGAATCTCAGTTGAATTGGCTCAAAAAAACCTACTCAAAATGGAATTAAGAGAGGAAATAGCTGATTTTTGAAGTACAGAATTACACAAAGGGAGGTCACTACTTTCCTGCTGAACAACTGAAGTCCTGGAAAACCCAGGGAGTAGCTTACAAGCATTCTTGCTGGCGTTGTCCATCGCAGTCATCCTAGCGCTCTGCTCGCTGGTGGTGGATTCTTTCAGGGAGTAGTACAGAATGTTTGCTAGTGTGAACTCCTGGTAGTTTCGCAGCACATCGGCATCAATATCATCATAGATACTTAGGCTTTCTGCAAAACATGGAAGAGCAGATTTAGAGGCACCCAAGATTTACTACTTCCAGCAAAATACAGAGACATGGACAAGATTACTTGCCTGGGCTGTTTCAGTACTTAAGGCAGCACAGAGGGATTTTCTTCATGTATTATGTGTACCTTCAGAATCTCTCTCCTAGTAATAATTTTGTTGTGTATTTTATGTATTTTAATTCAGTTTAACATTAGGAAAGTCAAGTTCTGACCAAAAGAAAATACATTATTGCCGTATTATGTCTAATCTTCCCATACAATGCTGCAGAAACATTCTGGGGTATTTTTAGCGAGCAGTGCAAAGTCACTCGCTACTCAGGTTGTTCACACTGGAAATAATGGAACTGACAGAGTTTACATATGCACAATTCTTGCTTGAGACAGAATCTCAAACCAGAATTAGTACCACCTTTCCTTTTAACCTCCTTGCCCCACAGCACCTTTGTAAGTCAGCCTTGGCCTGATCTTGGCCAAGATAAAACCGTCTGTTAAACTTATGATACAAGCACCATAATAAGATGTTTTAATACCATATTCCCATTTTCAGAGTACTTTTCCTGTGATTTAGCACTGCATGTAACTGGTGGTTTCTAGCTCCCTACTTACCAGAGCCAGCCACAGTTTCAAAGGAGAAGATTGGCTTTTCATCTGTCTTGTAAGAGATGACAGACCTGTACAAAAAGAGCAGAATAGGCTCTTCAGCTCAACTAACTCTAAACTGAATGGTTAAAATCAAATTAGAATAGACAACTTCTGGCTTTCTAATGCCACAAAGTTTTGTGATAACCCTCATGGAAAGATCTCGGATACCACGTGGACATAATGATGTGCTGACCGTAAATATAACAGCTTTCACTATACACAAGTCAAAAGGGAGTTCCAACCACAGCCACTAGAAAAAACAACCCAGAAGTTCCTCACACACAACAAGATCAAGACGCAAAGTGAACATGTCAAATCACAGTCAGTTTTCATATAACTTCATCTGGCCAATATGCTCTTTGAAGCATTCTACCGAATATTTTTCTAGTGAAGTTTCAGTTCAACCTTACCTGAAACGATTGTAGATGACAGAACCTTCATCAAATTCGTACCCAGAGTTTAACAGCTCTAAAGCAATAACTGAAGCATCTCCAAAGCTCGGAGGTCTCCGTCCCACCTCTTTGAATGTCAGCAGGAAATAGTTGCCGTGTGTCCTGCAGCAACAACAAACCTGTGTTAGAACCAAGTGGATGCTCTACAGTACAACAACGAGGCAGCAAGACTGACATACTAGGAATAACTGTCTGTAACTTAGGAGCGTTCAAAACTAAACATTTTATTGAATTAGGGTCTGAAAGAAACTTTGCCTTTAGTTAAATTACGATAGCTTCACAATACACACACTTGTAACAGCGCCAGTTGCCGGCTTTCAGACTTTTATTTCAAGGATATAATAGTGCTGTGCAGCAGTTTCCCAAACTGTGAGATGATTAAAACCACTTTTAGGATATTTGCAGATTTTTTTTTTTTTACAGGAACTTGAATTTAGCACAGTTCCCTTATATGCAATTTCCTGCCAATGGCACACAATCTTCTAAACAGTCGTGAAATTTCTACCACAGACAAACAAAACTCCAAATGAAACTCTTTTGTGGTGTGAGTTTTGGGCCCCATCCTTTTTACCTTTGAAGCAGGCCCCTGATCTTGTCACCTACTCCAACCACCATAACCTCTTTCCCTGCATTTGAGAGGTTGGTAATCTCGTTCTTCAAGGTTTTAGCAATGGATGTATGGATAGCACCACACAGGCCTCGGTCAGAAGACACACCAATAAGGAGGTGCTTCTTCTTGTCCTCAGGTGCCTTTATTTCTGCTTTCTCATAGAGAGCTGAAAAAAAAAAAGATGATTAAGTTTTTCAAGGGTGCCAAAAAAAGCAAGTAAGTCATAAAAAATATTCTGAATTATTCTAACTAAAACCAATTCCAAAGGGCCTTCAGACCTCAGCCAGATTAATTTTATCTCCCTCACAATTGTTCCAAGTTTGCACATGGTCAGACCAGATGTGAGCAAGAAACAATTCAAAGCCAGACACAGCTCTGATCAGATGTCACTTAGTGAAGTTCACTGTGCAAATTCTTTTGGAAATAGACTACTGGAAGGTTAAAAAGCCTCAGCATTTTATCACCACTGTGAAAACCTCCTCTTCTGCTCCCACATGACGAAGTGCAAGAACTTTCTCTCACACAGAGCTCCTATTCCATAGACCCTCGCAGGCTTCAATTCCCTCTCAGCTCTTGCGTATTTGGCTGCTGAAACCATCTTCATGGACTTGGTGATCTTCTGGATGTTCTTGATGGACTTCAAACGCCTGGTGACTGCAAGGTTAAGAGCTGAAGGTCACAGACTGTACTGGGCATAATGACTCAAACCCAAACAACAAAATGCCAGCAACAGCCATCCAAAAATATTTTGCCATGTTCTTCAAAGAAGAAAAATAAATAAACAGTGCACAAATAAACCTCATAAAAGACCTCAGTATTTACTGTAAGGAAGCAGTAAAAATGTGGCTAACACAAGTTCATCTTTACAACAGAGATGTTATTTCCTTCAGACATAGCATTCATTTAGTATTTACCCCAACCTGGAGTCCATTTACTATTCTCTTTGCTTCCACATCTACCTGTTTCACAAATATATTATTTGAGGTATAATGTAACCTTTCACAGGTGACAAGCAGAGGAAACAAACAAAGTCTCCACAGTGTGAAGACAGAATAAATTTCCTCCTCTGTTCAAACTGTGGTAAAATGACATTTATAAAAACACTAATGGAAAAAGAAACCAAAACAGGTATCCCATGGACAACCACAATTCCAAGGCAACATCCTTATATAAGAACTACGAGGAATGGCTTGAGGAAGCATTATCAAACTGGACCCATTCAGTCAACCCTTCCCCCCCCCCAAATGCTGCATAAAAACACAAGGAAATAAACATAAGAGAAACTAAATTAGTTTTTAGAGATGAGCAAAAATCTGGTTTAGCACATATGATAAAATTATTTTTAAAATATATCTGAGTAAAACTATGAAATGACATCTAAATTAGTGCCAGAACTCCTTCAAGCAATTCAGTTTCTGAAGGACACTTGCTTATTGTAATTAGGACTGCAGGCCTATATGTCATTGTCATGTATCACAACCATTTTACCCAACAGAGGCTAAGCAGAACTATATTTTAACACATGGTTTCCCTGCAACGTTTTTCCTCTCTCAAAAGCAAACAAAACCTTTACTTACTGTCTTTTAGCGTTGCCATATTCCTGACTTGGCCCCTGAAAAGGAATGCAGGATAAATTAGGATAATTCACTAGCTCTCCAGCAAACCAACATCTGCCAAGAGCAAGTCCCTTTCAGAAGGATGAAAATTCAAGATTTGCTGCTTCTTAAAAAACATCTGTGGTGGAGACAAGCCACTCTGACCTGTGGCTTGTATGCACACCTTCATCCTTCCCTCATCTATATAGCTTCACAGAATCAGTTAGGTTGGAAAAGACCTCTGGGATCATCAAGTCCAACCTATGACCGAACACCACCTTCTCAAATAAACCACGGCACTGAGTGCCACATCCAGTCTTTCTTTAGACACCTCCACAGACGGTGACTCCACCACCTCCCTGGTCTGCCCACTCCAATGTCTAATCACGCCTTCTGTGAAGAAGTTGTTCTTAATGTCCATCCTACACCTATGTCCTCGTGTCCTGTTGCTGGCTGCCTGGTAGAAGAGGCCAACTCACACCTGACTGCACTCTCTTGTCAGGGAGTTGTAGAATGATAAGGTCACCCCCGAGCCTCCTTTTCTCCAGGCTGAGCTTCCCCAGCTCCCTCAGCCACTCCGCAGAGGACCTGGGCTTCAGACCCTTCCCCAGTTCCACTGCCCTTCTCCGGACTCGCTCCACCACCTCAATGTCCTTCCTGAATTGAGGGGCCCCGAACTGGCTGCAGGACTCGAGGCGGTGCCTCAGCAGTGCCGAATACAGAGCGAGATTTAATGCATTATCCACCGCCTTGGGTAATGGCACGGAGCAAACGAGGGCATTAGAAGGGTAAATTAGAAATAAAAAAAGTAATTTTAAACAAAGCTGCATATAATGCAATTAGTTTCTAAAAACTATTAAAACTAAGCAGAGAAGGCCACACTATTTCCTGTCCAGAGCAGGGTCTCCTGCCATGTACAAACCTGTCCTTTAACCCTTGCCTCTCCCATTCACTCACCCCGGCCGAGCGCTCCCACTCTCGGCGGACGAACCCTCCATCCCTGCGGGTCCCTGCTGCCCTCATCTCCCCGTGCCCGCTCCGCCACCACCCCTCAGAGCCCATAGCCCTTCATGGGCCACGACCCCGCCGCTCCCAGGCGCCGCACGGCCGAAGGAAGCCATCCCCCCCTCACCCCGCAGAGCCGTCCCGGCCATCGGGACGTGTCCCCCCGTCCCCACCGCGCCGGTCCCAGCCCGTGCGGGTACCATTGCGGCTGGACCAGCGCGACCGCGGCGCCCCAGGCGAACATGGCGGCGCCTCCACCACAGCCCCGCTGAAGGTCAGCGCGCCCGCAGCGCGCCTGCGCCGCCCCGCCGGGATCCGCTTCCAGGGCGCCGCCGCCATTTCCGGAGAGGGCGGGACCGGGACCGCGACCGCGTCGGGAGCGGGATTGGGACGGGACCGGCGTCATGGGGAAGTCGGATTTCCTCAGCCCCAAGGCGATCGCCAACCGCATCAAGTCCAAGGGGCTGCAGAAGCTGCGCTGGTACTGCCAGATGTGCCAGAAGCAGTGCCGCGATGAGGTAACTGGGGGTGCTCGGGGGGGTGTCCCCGGTGCTTCGGGCGGCTCCGATCTCCGTCTAAGGACCCCCAATCCCGCTGAGGGGGGCGCTTCTCCTGGGGTCAGGTCCCCTTGGTTGGGGTCAGCTCTTGTGACAGCTCCGATCTCATAGAAGGGTGGTTTGGGTTGGGAGGACATTAAAGATCATTCACTTCCAACGCCCTGCCGTGGGCAGGGACACCTTCCACTATCCCAGGTTGCTCCAAGCCCCATCCAGCCTGGCCTTGGACACTTCCAGGGATCCAGGGGCAGCCACAGCTTCTCTGGGCAACCTGTGCCAGGGCCTCACCAGCCTCACAGGGAAGAATTTTTTCCCAATATTTAATCTAACCCTACCCTCTGTCGTTTTAAAGCCATTGTCCTTTATCTTATCAATGTCCCTTGTAAGTGTCCCCAGCTGTGGGGGCTGTGATCGCCATTGTAGGAATTCCTGATCCTCTTGTGGGGGCTGCAATTCCCTCAGCGAATATGGGGTCTCATATCCTTTGTGTGGTTCCCCAGTCCCCTTGTGGGGGGTTCAGGGCTGGCTTAGGATCCCTTTGGGAACATCACCGGTCACTCTGTGGGGGCTCTGATCCCATCTGTGGGGTGTGATCCTTCTAGGGAACATCCTGGCCTCCCCTTCCAGGAGTATGGGGAGCCCCGATGCTCTTTAGGGAAGCCCTGATGTTGTTTAGGGGCTGTTTCCAGTCTCTCTTGTATGGACCAAGGTCCTCTTAGGGGCAGATTGGTGGGACATGGAGAGTTCCCAGTTGCTGTGAGTGGAGTGATCCTGTTGGGATTTCCAATCCCCTATGGGAGAAATCCTCATCCATTTTGGAGAAAGCGTGTTGGCCCTGATCCATCTTTGAGGATGTTATTTTAGTTTTCCATTCTCCATGAACAACCTCTTTGATGTGCCTTAGGGAAGGAGAGCATCCTGTGGATGTTTAATTCTTATCATTGTTCAGCTGTGCCCCTCTTCCTTTTATCCAAGAATCTCAAATCCTATTCTCCTCCCAGTGACTACAAGCAAAAAAAATGTCACTGATTTACAACTACATCTTTTTGTAAGCAGTGGAGAGGCCTCCCATGGAATTAAATGTACTCTAGATTTAGTCATACTGTGCTGAAAGACCAATATATTAAGAAAAAAAATAAGGGATGTGGCCAAATATCTGATGTCATTCCACAGGGAATGAAGAGGGCTGGTGGAATGTCCCTTATAACCCTCCTTGTAGTGTCTGGAGGTTCTAGGCCTTGGAGGAGTTTTGATTTTGGCTTGCCTGGTCGGGAGCACCCACCCCATACCAGGCTGAGGCTGAGTTAAGGTGTTTTCTGTGAAACCTCCAAGAAATTTCATTCATAAACCATTATTTGTAGTACTCTCTTCAGCTGTGAGTGTTGCAAATTGAGACAAAGGCAAGCAAAGTATTTATTTTTGCTTTATAGAATGGCTTCAAGTGTCACTGCATGTCTGAGTCCCACCAGAGGCAGTTGCTGCTGGCTTCTGAAAATCCTCAGCAATTCATGGATTACTTCTCTGAGTAAGTTTTCTGTGATTTTAGTCAAATTTGACAGTTTTGTCTTGTGTCTTAATCCTGTTTAAAGTTGCTCTGTGTTAAAAATACATCACCTTTTTGCCCCAGCTGAGTGACTGCCACACACACAAGAGCTGAAAGAGCTATAAGAGAGAGAGAATGAGTCAGGGGAGGGACTGACATCCCCCAGCTTCTCTCAGGCCTTTGTCCAACTGACCTATATGACAGCTGGGATGACTGGAGCTGTCCTCAGCACAAGTCTGAAGTGAGGCTTTATGCTCCAGCCCTGGAATTAGCAGGGAGATGAGTGATCCATCTGCTCCATCCACCCCCTCTGCCCTTTGTCCTGCCCTGTGCTCTGTCAGTCAGCCTGGGAAGACACCTGGTAACAAAACACCAGCAATTAGTGGGAAGTGTTGAGATTCCTTTGCTACATTTTATCCCTTTGAGAGGCTCTTACTCCTTTGGAGATTTAAGGTGTGTGCATGTATTGCATTGTCTTTCTTCCTGCATTTAATCCTGCCCTGCTGAAAAAGGGAAATGTGTCTGAATATCATCATGCTCGGCTCAAAAGAATAATCAGGTTTATACTGCAGATATTTAATTGTTAATGACAACAGAGAATTGCTTCCTAGTTGTTGAAGTTTTACTAAAAATCCTTTTTTTTTTCTCTAAGGGAATTCCGAAATGATTTCCTAGAATTGCTCAGGAGGCGATTTGGTAAATATTTTGCTGTTTGTTTAATGTCTTTTATTGGTTCAGTGCAAGACACATAATAATAATAGTAGTAATAATAATAATAATAATAATAATAATTCTGTATTTTAGGAACAAAGAGAGTCCACAATAATATTGTTTACAATGAATACATCAGCCATCGAGAGCACATCCACATGAATGCCACACAGTGGGAGACACTGACTGATTTTACAAAATGGCTGGGGAGGGAAGGTGAGTGTGCCTGCTCAGGATTGGGAAGTCTTAAAATTATTGGGTAATTGAATTCCTGATAATTGATCAGTAAATAGTTGTTTTAGTTCTTTTTCTTTCTTCCCCTCTCCTCCTGTATATGCATGAAAAGATTTCCAAACATATTTCTGTGCTAACCACTAGGAGTTTGCTTATGAAAAATGTCAGAAGTCTGGGATAAGTACATCAGTTGTGAGCCTTTCCTTGTTCCATCTGCTGGTCTGTATTTACTGGATGTATTGCTAAATTCTAAATCAAATTCCAACAGTTGCCACTTATAAGTTAAAAACTAGGACATCCCTTAAGACTACAGAGTATGTCCACATTTGAAGGGACAAGAAGCAAGCAGTCATTTTCATTCCTGGCCTAGTGGAAGGGTTAAAGCTGGAGATCTGCAGTTCTGTGTTCAGTGGGAGGAAGAGAGATTAAATGGCACTGTGGTGTGACAGAAAGTTTACTTTGGCTCTGGGTGCCCCTGTTCTGCAGGATACATTCACCAGTCACAGAGTGTTTGGAAAGTCACTCTAGGCAGAGTCAGTAACAATAGCACAGCACTGGAATATTTCCTTTAGTATGATGCTGGGAGTGTGTATCATTTATATATGTTAGATTTTTGTCTTCTTCCTTGTTGAAACAGTGGGAAGGAAACATTTTCTTCAATAAGGAAAGTATTGTAAAACACTTCATGCACTTCGTGACTTATGCTGGCCTGTGTCCAAATAGATCTGGCTAGCTGAGGGCAGAAACACACAGTACAGATAATTCAAAGTCAGTTTTAGCAGCCCAGTGAGGGGTGTGTTGTCTCTGGTAAAGTATCTGCATTGCTACAGTGAACATGGACTAAAAATGATCTTGATATTGTTAGTATTAATCTTTGTCTTGCCTTGACTTTTTAGGTCTTTGCAAGGTTGATGAGACTCCAAAGGGCTGGTACATTCAGTACATTGACAGGGACCCAGAGACCATTCGCAGGCAGCAAGAACAAGAGAGGAAGAAGAAACAGGACCTTGACGATGAAGAAAAAACTGCTAAATTTATTGAACAACAAGTTAGAAGAGGTTTGGAGGGGAAAGAACTGGTGAGGAAAATTGCACTGTGTGTGAACCTTCAGCTCAAAACTCCTCGTGGTTAAGTCAATGAGGAATCTGATGCTGCTGAAATTCTTGCACTGGTATTTCCTTTACTTCCTAACTTGGAGTTACGTTGTACCCAGCTTGCATTAGTACTAAGGAAGTTATAATTACTGCTCTTCAAGTTATTAGTGGTTTAAAAATCACTCTTGAATTTAGGAAAGGAGAGTAAACAATCCAGTAACCAGCATCACGTGTCTTCATTTATGGTATTTCACAACTTCTAGGGCTGCAGATAACATGTACCTTGTATATTGAGGAGGCTGAGATAAATAACGAGGGGGATCTGGCATAATCAAATCCACATAGTGAAAAGTTCTATTTTGGTGGTGCTGGTGTGGTTATTTGGGATCTGTTTATTTGGCATCATTCCATGACCCCCATACACGTTGTTGCCTGGGGCTGGAATCTCCCATTTGATTCTGGGTATTGATAGGTACATTTGTAAACAATTACCTGCTGTTGTAAACAATTACCTGCTTCTTAATTTAAAACTAATTGAAATTTAAATGGTCTCAGCCTTCAGTGCTAAAAAATTGGAAAGATACCAGAATTTCCTTCTTTGAGTTATCAGTCTGCCCAGAAACCAGTCAGATCATGCTGGTTGAGATAGAGAAAACTGCTACAGCAAGGCCACTTACCTTTTGTGCTGGAATTGAGCAAGTTTAGGCAGCATCTCTATACAGAGTGTTAGTTGGAGAATTTGCACAGGAGCCTGTAATGAGATGATATTTTCAATTTGAATCTTTTACAAATCAAGCCAGGTTGAATATTACAGTTACTGGTAATAATCTCACAGTAGTCTGTAAGACTTAGCTAATCAATGATCACCAAAAAATGATATCTTGACTCAGTTTTCTGTTTTATTTTTTAAATGTGCTTTGTATTTTTTGGCAGGAAATGCCAGTCTATACTGAACTGAACAGAGAAAACGAGGAAGAAAAAGGTAACCAGATTTTGATGGATGTAATCTTCTAGAACCTACTGGAGCTGATTTTGTGATTCAAATGAAATGAGCATTGAAACCTGCTTGGTGCTTCATAAAGTGCTTTGAGATCAGTTATAAAGAGCACTGGAACATGGAAATGCAGAGTATTCTGTATTACAAAGTTTAATTTATTTTAAAAGCTACACCAAAATATAGAATAGTAAATGTTTTCAAATTTATGATTTTTTTCTATTTGCAGATTTAAAAAATTGTTAATATCCTTCAATGCAGTTATTTTTAAAGATAGAAATAGAGTAATATCTCTTTATTTTTTAGTTACATTTAATTTAAACAAAGGAGCAAGCACTTCAGTCGCAGCATCTTCTAAAACAAGGTGAGAAAAGAATTTAAGGCCAACCCTTACTGTTACAGAGCACTTCCATAACAATGATGTTTGTATGGGCAGGAAGATACGTCTTGTTCTGAATTATGTGGAGTCTAATCTCTCCTCCTCTCTTGTTATTGAGAAGGGGCTACTAGGTGACTTCATGGTTCGTTTTGTGTTTAAAATGGATTAGTGGGTGTATCTTAAATGTGAGCTGTGAGGAGCCTTCTTGAATTCACTGTGCTTCATGGCAGTTGCCCATAAAGTTACAGGTTCCTCCATGGAGGGAGGGAAAGGGATCCAGCCAAAGCATTTGAAGTGGTGCCATCTAGTCCCATCTGCCTTCTGTGACTGGATATTTGTGACTTGTTAATTTTGGTTCCTAAAAGGTTTGATTGCCTTGTCTAATTGGAGACAATACTTTCTCTGGTCATCGTTTAAGCAGCTAAATCTACCTGAAATAAATCTTCCTAGAGCTCTGGAATTTAATTGTCATCGTGTAACCACAAGCAATGCAGGACAAAAGGGATGAATAATGCAAGTCATACTGACTTACAGCAGTCTGTGGAACTGTTTGATGAGCAGTACATCTTCTCATGTGAGGCAATATTGTAATTAAATGTATTGCAGGTAAAAAGAAAGCTTTCCCCTCATCACACTCAGCTCTTAGATAAGGTATCTGATGGGATATATGCCAGGCAGAAAATGAGACAGTAAAGCAGTTCTTTGCAATAATAAGATACAGATTTCAGGCTTTGAGGAAAACTTGTAAATTATCCCTAAGCATCGAATTGTGCTTAAGATGAATCTGAAACTTAATTCAGACTCTCACTTGAATAGTTTCAGTGAGGAATACTTCAGGTCCTTGCTAAAATTTGGCCAAATGTGAAATCATATATCAAGTAGTCTAATTTCTTCACAGCATATGAGACATACTTACCTGTAAACTTTGAAATGGTAGTGTAGTAACTTTACAGCTAGATATGTTCATCTTAAATACAGGCACTGCAGTTGTTATGTTTTAATTGTATGTTACCCTTTATGAGATGTTATTTTAAGTACTTGCTATTTGATTTGTGAGTTAATGTGCTATTTCTTCTCAAACTCTGCTATGATTATTCAGACTTGCTCTGAAATACAATTTTTCTCTCACAGTTGCTTCTATTGCAATTTCTGTATCTTCATTCCCACGGGCTATCTTCCCTCTGGGAGTATGTCCAACATCCTCACCCCAGACAGAACATGCAATTTGTCCTAAGGCCATATTAATAAGTGCATCACCGTTCACCTCAGAGCAGCTGCCTTCATCTTCTGGGTTGAAACAATACCTAAATTTTTTTACTGTGTTCAAATGTCTGTTAAACATGGCTGAACTGAAGCTGCCCGTGGGCAGTTCTCGCTTTACCTAGATGTTCCCTCATCCCTGAGTTGCAACTTTTTGTGCCGATTGCACATTTCTGTCACAATTTTTAGGCTATTTGCCTATTTTGAATATGGTTGTGAAGGTGGCATTTGTTTGCTGGATGTGGAGCTCTTTTCTACAGATTCCCAGGTGTTTCCTCCCATTGCCAGATAGGCTTAATATCTCTGTCTGCAAGGAATTCTAGATATCTGCCATGTCTGAGAGTTCCTGTCCGGGTGGCTTCTCTAAAATTTGTCCTTTCAAATTTGAAAACCTTATTTGCAGACCATCTTTTGTCTTCTTCATTGAACTCAAGTCCTTGATCAACTCTTCGCTTGTGCAGTAGTGAACTGGTCATTGAGTTGTGTCCATTCGGATGTACTGCCAGCAGTGACCCTCAGTGGACATGGAGTTTGCACCCCAAGGAGATCAGTTCTAGAGGAGGAGGTGTGCAGGGTCTGGAAGGGGATTGGGACAACTGAAGTTAAGCAGAACAACAGGCCTTTTTGCACAGCCAGTTCTTCAAATGCATCTTGGTAGAGGAAAAAAATGTAAGATCTGCTGTGAAAATACCATCTTACTCTTCCAGCAGTGTCCTTGGACAGAATGCACTGAAGATGGTGGAGGGAGCAGTTAAAAGAAAAGAATCAGCTCATAGCTCTGGTCAGCCCAAAGAGAAAAAGAAGAAATCTGCACTGGATGAGATCATGGAGGTAATAATCAGGCAGGATCTGTTTCTGTGTGCCCCTGTGCCTGTGACAATGTCCACTTCACCAGGGCATGCCTTTGAAGTGACCTCAGACCTTCAGTTCATATGGAATTGCAACTTTCACATCTTACCAGGCAAAATAATTTCATTTCCCCATAAAATTGGTTTCATTTCCTCATAAAACTGGCTGCTCAACTCTGCCTATTCCCCGGATGACTGAGGTGTTGGAAGTAAAGGAATACAGATTTGCAAGAGAAGAAAATACCTAGAAACACTTGCCAACAAAAGAATGCAAATCACCATCATTTTATCACTGAGTTCCTGGATTCATCAAATCAGTTTTTATGAGGCAAGACCCTGCTGGCTTACTCTTATTTAGGGTTTTGGGATTTTTTTGTTCCCCACGTGACATGGGGCTGGAGAATTGGTTCAGCTTTTCTAATGTATGGGAAAGCTTCAGTGGAAGGAGGAAGTAAATGGTGATTATTTGTTATTCTGTAGCTTGAAGAGGAGAAGAAAAGAACATCTCGAAGAGACTACTGGTTACAGCCTGTAAGTGACTTAAAAGTTATTGTTATCATTATTATTATACCAAATATAGCAAATCCTGCATTTCTAAAGCCACTCTTGATTGGTGTAAAGATCCAAAAGCAGATTCCAAACTAAATTCACATTTATTTTCCCTTTCCTGCTCTTGACCCATTGAGGGCTGTCACATTAGATCGTGATTTCAAGCGTAACTGTACTTGTCAAAGAAACCCAAAAAAGTCTTGAGAGATGCTACTTTGAGCCAATAATTTGACAATATACAGAAATTCTTGAAAGCCACATCTTTACTATTGTTGCTCCTGCACTGTGCTGTACTATTAATTTAGATTGTAGAGTTGTTTGCACATTTTGGCACTTTATTTTATTTTATCTCTCCTTTCCAATCTCCCAGGAAATCATTGTAAAAATTGTAACCAAAAAGCTTGGAGAGAAGTACCACAAGAAGAAGGCAGTTGTTAAGGTAAGGTAGGCCATGGGGATCATGTGGCATTGGTTTGGCTTTTCTGGAATTAGGTGACTTATGAAGTATTTGTTTCATTGTGCAGGTTGTTCTGCCTTAAGACAACACTGTTGGGGGCTGAAATGTCACCTCACCTGTATTGAGACCTATTCTGGGCAGGGAGTGAACCTCTGAATTGGTTTAATGTCATTTTTTCAGTGATCCTTTCCTAAGCACGGTTTTGTCCTGTGTAGTTTGACCCTATTAACACATCCATCAACTACAGGACAAACTCCAATAGTCACTGTGTCCATGGGATGTGATCAAGAGCAGTGCAGTTGGATTTTAATCTGAGACTAGTCAATTCTGCATTGATATTTAAGCTGCAGGATCTCATTTGCACACAGAATCTCTAGGCTGGACCCCTTGCCTTTTTGCTGCTTTTGAAAAACATAGACTTGCAGAGTCACAGTGCCAAAGTTTGTTAACTTTGAAATGTAAATTTAGAGACAAATGTTTGGTTTTTCTGATTGGCCTCTGCCTTTCACAACAGGAAGTGATTGACAAGTACACAGCAGTTGTGAAGGTGATTGACTCTGGGGACAAACTGAAGCTTGATCAGACACATCTAGAAACTGTAATACCAGCACCAGGTACAGCTGTTTTCTTCTGTTTTGAGCTTCTGCCACTGCAAAATTTATATTTCAGTTCTTGTAAACTGTAATTCATCCATTTGAGGGTACCATAACCTCTCCTGAGAAGACAGGCTGAGACAGTTGGGGTTGTTCAGCCTGGACAGGGGATGGTGCTCTGAAGACCTTAGAGCACCTTCAAATACTTAAAGGGGGTTTATAGGAAAGATGGTGTCCCGTTCCACTATAAAAGGGGAAGCCTGGAAGGATTCTTTTGATAGATTTTTCTGACGAAAAATCAAGCACTAACATGCAATATTATACCTGAAAACCGTTTATTGAAATAAACAAGGAAACAAACAAC
>VZTI01003705.1:908406-944956 GCA_013397865.1 Struthidea cinerea
ATCTGGCCTCGCGGGCATCCGGGTACTCGCCCTCACCGAGCACAGCCAGCGTGTGGGGGAGCGGGGGTCTGCGCGCAGTCTGACCATGGAAGCCTTCCCTGCCCTGGCTGGCTGCCGGGTGAAGCCTTCCCTGCCCTGGCTGGCTGCCGGGTGAAGCCTTCTCTGCCCGGACTGGCTGCCGGGTGAAGCTTCTCTGGGCACAGGGCAACACAGTTCTTTTATAGGAATTTTCTGCACCTCATTTGTGACATATGTTGAGGCATACATATATTGGTCCCTCTCAGATGGGGACAAACTTTTTAGAAGTCTGGAACCCTGTTGTGTAACTCTTTTCCTATTTTTATTTCAGGCAAGAAAGTGATGGTGTTAAACGGTGGGTACAGGGGAAATGAAGGCATCTTGGAATCCATCAATGAGAAGAGGTTCTCAGTGACAATAACCATTGACTCTGTAAGTATCAAACACTGCAAGGTCTTGTTTGCGGAGAGCTTTCCATCTGTACATGGAGAGCTTTCACAAAGAACCATGTTATCCTTAATCCTGCCTTACAGGTGGGATTTGTGGTGTGCAAAATTCTGTGGACAGTCCCCACCTATTCCCAACCAGCAGGAAACACATATTCCGCGTCACAGACTAATTCTCCTCTGTTTGCCTTCAAAAAGATCCCAGGGTGCTGAATTGAGCAAGTTTTGAACTTGAAAGAGACTTGGAAAATATTTTGTGTGTTTTATTTTGAACATGGCTGTTGTGGTACTGTTTTGTGGGAGGGTTAAAAATGTAAAATATGCAAGGATGTGAATTTTCTCCTGCCTTTTCCAGACTGAAAGTGGGGCTTTATGTGCTTATTTGGTGTCTTGTTTATGGTTAACAGTTATGGTTAACAATCAGTCCATGCCACCATGTCTGTGTGGCTCTTTCCTTGTTCTCCTCTGTAAAACTGATCCCTAAACTCCTTGATAAAGCACAGAGGATATTGGCTCAAAGTCAAACTTCTTAAACACAGCTTCCAAGAGGGAGACCCTCTTAGATCCCATTCAAAGAAGGGCTGCGGAAACCCAGCCCAGACTGGATTCTGGAGAATTTGGGAAGAGACTCTGCAAATACCCTGATGACAGGAGGAACTTCGGTGCTAAAAGCATCCTGAAAGTGAAAGGATTTCTGAGACAGTGTTGAGGCCCTGTCACATTCTCTGGTCAGGTTGTAAATAGTGAAACAGGAACATTGAGTCGTGAATAAATCCCCTTTGTCTTTCCTACTATAAACTCCCTGTTGGTAATTCAAGAAACAAACAATTTTATGTTGTGATCTTATTTTTTTTTCTCTCATTCTCCAGGGACCTTTGAAAGGGCGCAGAGTCGAAGATATCCAGTATGAAGATGTTTCCAAACTTGCCTGAGGTGCTAAATCATGGATCAGAGAAGATTTTGATTCTCAAAACCTTCTTTCTGACATCTTTCAGGCAGACACAAGACTCTACCATGTCAGAGTTTTAATTGTGTGTGTATGTATTTATAATGTATATAGACATTAACAACAGCAAACTTGATTTATTTAAAGATAGATATCGATTTGTTACATGAATTGTTTATGGAAATATTATCAGTGGAAATTTTTCATCTGATTTTATGTCAAAGTTATAATATTTGCTTCAATTTCCTTTCGTAAAATGTAGCAGAGAGCTGCAAACTCGAGTATGTGGGCATGTCCTGAAGAGAGAATTACCTACAGGCAGGCAGTGTGTGTTGGAGCCAGTGGAGTTTCCACAACACACTCCTCAATCCACAGCCAAAATAGAGTAGTGGCTGCAGGAACGAAGGAGAGGACTAAGGGAATAGCAGGAAGATACCAGTGCTGCAAGGGATTATTTTTGAATGCTGTAAGAATGGTCTGGTTTATTAAGTGCAGTCACCAGTTGGTTTTTGATCAGCATGTCGGTGGCAGTAGAGTGCAAGTCATTGCTCCTCCAGCAGGTTTGTCAGGGCTCCTGATAATACTGATATGCAATTTATCTTCATATGGCCTCCGTATGGAGCTGCTCCATGGATGTTACGTGTGGAGTTTCTTGGGATGCCATCTGAAGTGTATGCAGATATGAGTTGGGGGTTGCTCTTCTAGTTTTCCAAAGCTTTCTCCTTTCTTCCATTGTTGCTCTGCTACATGAGTAATGTTACTCGTGCTAAATGATATAGTATTACTTGTTTTATTTTTTTAAAAGTGGCACATTTTGTACAATGTTTGATTTCTAAAGCACTTCAGGAATAAACAAACCTTTCTTAGGCCAGTGTGTTTCTTACCAATTTTTCCACTGTGTGAGGCAGCTGTTGATTTAAATCCAAAGAGCACAGTGAAGTGCTGAGTTGGTGAACCACATTATTTGGGTAAAAAATATATGCAGGTTGTCCTGGGCAAAATAAAACCCATCACCTGAAGGTTGTGTTTCTGGAACCTTTTCCCTTTCCTTGCCTTGAAAGGTCTTGTTGATTTGTGGTTTCCAGGGGAAACCTGCACAAAACTGGAAGTCTGCAGAGGTTTAATGAAACAGCTGCTGTCTGCGGTAGCCTGGAACAACCTGATGCAGGACATCAGCTGTCTTTTCAAGCATAAAGAGTGGAGAGTTATGAGAACTGGGGGCAGAAAACACACTTGTCTGTAAATTCTGTGCAACCTGGGCTGTGTGAACAGCTCTGCCCTTTCTCAGAGAACAGGTACTGAGGGAGAGGAGGTTTGTAGGAGGGTAGTGAGGGCAAATTACGGAACAGAACAACTTCTGCATCACTGAAAATAATTTCACTTGACAAATTAGAGTGAATATAGTAGACAAGTTATAAGTTGTGTACAGAAGACCAGAGAATGGTAACTCGCTGCTTGGTTGAACTGGGGAAGTGGCTGCTGCAGGATGTTGTGGAGGCCAGAACTGATGGTTGAGTTCAAAGAAGCAATAAATGATTTGTAGGAAGTTGCTGACACTTCGGAGAGTAACTTTGAAAAGACATTTCAAAATCACATTGATCCTCTCACTCCTGACACAGCTGCAGGAAAGATCCTGTATCAGCTTTTAGTGCATGAGTGAAGGAAACCAAAGTTGAAAAGGGCAAGGAGACTACTTGAGTTCCTTTCCTCGATTAGGGCTGCTGAAAAGGATATGGCCAATGTTTTTTAGTAAGGTGTTCAAAAAGTAGAGTTTTAAATCCAGCTTTTGGTACACACACACGGGTATATTTGTTTCACCACTGATCTCATTCATTGCTGAATGCTCCTGAAAAGTAAGTGATCTTTTGGGAGCTAAGCCCCCTGGAAGGAAAACTTTTAGTACTGGTGGTTATTTCTATATAGTCTGTATGTTTCCTGCTTTCCCGGGTTTGTATCTGCATGAAGTCCATTCTGATGATGAAATTTTCACCAAAATTAGGCTGGCTGAGACTCATCTAATTAATTTCCTGGCAATATGGCAGCATCAATTTTATTTCAAGGACCCTCCTCACCACTGGTTAATCCATCTTTAAATACTGGAGACTGCTCATGATAGCCATTCCAGACCCATGTTCCTTTTCTGTTAAATTGCCTTTGTTTAATGAACATCCTTCTTTTTGTCCAGTCCAACATTGTATGAACTTACATATTCCCAGCAGTCTGAAAACACAAAGGTGTAAGTATTAAATACGTTTTAAATCTGGTCATGTGTGGTAAGCACAGCACGAGCCACAATGCTGTTACACCTCTAATATGAAATGGGTATTAGAAAATAGTTGAATTTTTAGTGGAGTTTACAGCCCATTAAATCAGACACAGCAAGAGGAAGACACCTTCTCCAACCCAGCATGTCACTTTATTACAGATTTCATTTCTTAGCAGAAAAGGGAGTTTACGTGTCTTTGAAACACTGATGAAACAAAGCAAACAGTGGTGGGGTCGCCTCCAGTCACACTGGTGTGCCAGGCTGACTGCTGCTCAGAGGAGTTGTTTGGGCATGAAGGAGCAGATAGGAATTTTTTGTACTGAACTGGAGCATTCAGGGTTTCTTCATGAAGCTGTAGAGGTGGGGGACCAGGTAATCTCTGTAGTGGCCGTCTATGAAGCCTTTGCCGCTGTTGTGCACAAACCAGCACAGCACGTCAGTGCCCAGCACGCGGTCTGTCCTGTAGTCCTTCTGCACACCCCTGCAGGGAGAGGACACCCAAAGCAGGGTCACAACATGGCAGGTAGACAAGGAGACAGTGGGCATCCTGCTCAATACTGGTGCTGCTCTGCCAAAGCAGGGAGATGCGTCTTCCGCCAGCAGGAAGCGGAAATAACCACAAAACACAATTAATTTTACAGTTCTGTGACCTCAGGGGCCCTTCTGTGGAGGTTCCAGGCACTTTTTGAACCTGACAAAGTCAGATGCTGGGCAGCTCTAAGGACAGAACTGATTTAGAAAGAGGGTAATGAAGCACATGATTCCTACCTGGTAACAGTGAACTTGTTGCCCTTCACTTCCATGATGGCTTGTGGTTTCTCTGGAGCTTGCCCAGGTGTTTGGTGGTGGATTGACACTTCTGGTTCAGATGCAAACTGACCTGATTAGGGAGAGGTTTAAAGCTCTTTGTGTGTCCTGACCTTTGAAGTTCCATGTCAGCTGCTGCCACGTACTTTTGGAAAATCAAAGGAGCTCCAGCAGGCAAACCAATCCTGCATGGATCACGGGGTACTCTGTCTGTCCCTAATTGGGAAAACAACCTCTGCTCCTCAAAAAGAGCCCGGCATGGATCCAGGACTCAGGAGGTTGATTTTCCTTAGGAACTGAGGCCTTGCTTTTGTTTTATACGACTGCCAGAAAGGGCTGTCATTTAGGGAAGAGCTGAATTACAGATGTTTGTGCAGAAATCTCAGAAAGGTTTGAGGGGTTTGTTTTGGTCTTTTTATTTTCAGTTTTATTGCAGTTTAGCCAGGCAGTGAAAGCCCTGTTTCTGTGTCACCAAGGCTAGTCAGGTCTGTTTTGAAAACACCCTCCCCAGCTGGAATAAGGAAAAATCTCCTGGTCCCTGATGTTCCACAATGTCCTTGGGGCTTCCAGGACGTTGCAGGAGTTTCCCTGTTCTCTTTTTCACTAAGTTCCACACCTTTTCCTTCAGAACATAGTCACCAACAAATTAACAGCATGAAGATGTGCCAGGAGATGTTTGGGCTGGATATTACGAAAAGGTTCTTCACCCAGGGGGTGGTTGGACACTGGAACAGGCTCCCCAGGGAAATGGTCACAGCACCAAACCAGAGTTAAGGAGCATTTGGAAAATGCTGTCAGGAACATGGTGGGATTATTGGGAGTGTCCTGTGCAGGAGCTGGACTTGTTGTGGGTCCCTTCCAACTCAACAAGTTTATGATTCTATAAAATTCACTCAAAGATCTAGCAAAACCCCTTCCTAGTGCCCCACCATTCCCACTATGCAGCCCTCGGCCCTTACCTATCAGCCCATGGGCTGCAGGAGAGAACTGGTTTTCAGGAGGAATGTAGATTCCGAGGAAATCAACATTAACCGGGTGTTTCTTCCACACGCGGTGCAGCAAAACCATGAAGGACATCTCCTCCCCCACAGTGATGGTAACGTTGCTTGCTTTCTTCACAGATATGAGGAGCCTGGCAGAGAGGGACCAAAGGGCAGGGTCAGTTCACCTGCCCTCACAAAAGCTCTCAGCCCCTTGAGATGCTCTCGGGCATCCAGAACAATCCCACAGGGATGGCAGATATGCCAGAGGATCCATTAAAACCCCTGAGCCTTGGGAGTGGTACCCAGAGGTCTGGCAGGACAGTGCCTAACAAACAGACCCTTCATCCCCACGTTGAGGCAACCAAATTTCCACTACAAATGTAAGCTCTTTCTAAAGTGAATGGAGATTTTGGATGTGGTCCTGTTGCCTAAACAGTGCTGTAGTGTCCAGCATGGCTGATAGCTGTTAATCTGCAGGGGAAGCTCTCCTGGATGACGTGAATCATGGCATGGCAGGAGCCCTCAGGGTATCTCAAGCAGCATTAGGTGGGAGCAGGTAAAAAAAATTATCAACTCACTGTTTCCGGATGATGTGTCCTGTGTCAGCCCAGGTCAGTGTGATGGCGTACGAGCCATCTTTCAGTGTTATCGTTTCCGTGGTTATCTCTACTTTCAGGCCTTTCTTTTTGAAATAAAATCCAATTTTGCCGAAGTATGTGTTGAGTTTCTTATTCTCTGCTTTCTTGGCCCCAATGAGCTGCCCATTGACCACTACTCCTGTGAAGAGCAGAGAAGGAAACAGTTCCTCAGTCTTGGAGCACTGCTTGGAGACTTGGAGTTCTGATCTCGACAGGGAGGACCACATCATCAACAGAAACAGGAACCTTTCTGACCCCCTGTTTTTCTCATTTTTCCAGCCAAGAGAAGAGAATAATTTATTAAATTGCCTCCTGATGCTACTGTTCAATGCCTTAGCACAATAATCTGGTGGGAATTGCTGTTAGATCTTGCTGGGAGTAGGAGCAAAACCCCTTCAGGTGTAGTGTAAGGGATGCATAGGACAAGAGGAAATGGCCTCAGGTTGTGCCATCGGAGGTTTAGATTGGATATTAGGGAAAATTTCTTCACTGAAAGGGTGGTCATTGGAACAGGCTGCCCAGGGAAATGCTGGAGTCACCATCCCTGAAGATGTTCAAAAAACCTGTGGATGTGACACTTGGGGACATGGTTTTGTGGTGGGGTTGGCAGTGCTGGGTTAAAACTTGGACTTGATAATCTTTATGGTCTTTGCCAACCTCAACCGTTCTGTTATTCCATGATCTTGGCTCCTTTCCCAGTGTTTGGTCATCCTCACAGTGAAAGGATTTTTCGCAGCAGCTCACTTCTACTCTGAGTTTCACCTGTTGCACCTCATTTCTGTAGCCTCTTGTCCCTTAGCTGTGCACCTTGGAGATGTGTGAGGCTTCACCTTCACCTTCTGATTACATGGTTGAGAACAGCAACAAGATGCACCATGGATCCACCATTTCTTTTCTTAAGCTTGAGCAAACCCAGCTGTCTCAGCTTCTCCCTCTCTGTCCTCTGCTCCAGCCCCAAAATCATCTTGATGGCCACCACTGAATTCAGTCCAGCCCAAACTGGACATGATACTCCAGATGTGGAGGGAAATAACCACTTCCCTCAGCCTGCTGGCCACACTCCTGCCAGCACACAGTCCCCCTGTAGGCAATTCCCCTCCTCCCTCTGAACACCTTTCAGACCTGAGAGAAGAAATTTGTGCCGTGAAATAAACCGAGTTTTACTCCCTTACCAGTGCCAGGATCAGAAATCAAGTTTAGGATCTTCCCAGGCTCTGAGTTGATATTGAAGCAGATGTTCCTTTGGCTCTTGGGCAGGTGTATGATGAAATGTGGGTCATTGTCCACTGAAACATAGAAAACAAAAAAGTGTGAGAGACAGGTCAGCACTAGAGTGGAGGGTCACAAAGTCTTTTCAAAAGGATTTTGAAGCACTTCTTGGGACTCCTCATAGTCGAATGAGGGCTCTTTCCACCCTAAGGTAGCTAAGAAAGTTCTCAGATGCTCCTCACACAAGCCTCTCAGACACCTCCTCCTCATACAATTCCCTGGTTTAAGGGAAAGATGTGTCATTCCTGGCTTGAGGGGAGCTGCCAAATGCAGTGAACCAAACTGATGCCAGGTAAAGACACATCCTGCCTACTAATCTCACTGAGGAATACAATTCAGGAGTTGTTCTCACAGTATATTTAACATCCTGGCAGGATTGGGCCACTCTGAAAGTCATATGTTCTTCAAAATTTGCCTCAAATGAGACAAACACCTGCACCCATCACTGAAGGCAGCTGCTTCCAGTCTTGCCTTGCAGTGCAAAGCTCAGCCCAGCTGCTGCTGGTTTGGTGGTGGCTGGCATTTCCCTGTGCTGAGCAGGAGTTTGAGAGCTCTTTGTGTGATCACTACATAAATACACTAATTGCACACAGAGTTATTGTAGTAACACCGTGTTTATGGGCAGTGGTTCTCACAGCTAGCTTGCTCAAATAGGCACTGAACTGTGGCAGAGGCCCAAGAATTAACAGGATCCATCAGTCACAAGTGCACTCAGAGATTTTTATCTACCGCAGAACATTTATCTGCCATTTACAACAGCAGTAACTCTACAAGAGCTTTCATCTGTCATTGACAGTGGAGGTAACTCTGCTACTGCAGAGAAGCTGAAGCTAAGCTCAGCAAAGAGCCCCAGCCTCAGGGAAGCACACAGCAGCTCATGGGGTCACTTAGATACTTTAGATTCCATTAGAATCCAAATAGTTTCATCCTTGCAGCTTACAGCATATTTTTACAGGTTCATCTCTTCAAAGCCAAAAATACTCCATAATTTATAAAGAAACAGCTTAGGCTGGAAGGGACCTTAAAGACCATCTTGATCCAACCCCCCTGCCAGGGGCAGGGACACCTCCCACTAGACCAAGTTGCTCAAATGCCCATCCAGCCTAGCCTGGAACACTTGTAGGGATGGTGGTGAGTCACTGGGCGATGAGTGTTGATGTGTCTGGTGTTCCTTTGCAGAGAAATGCTGTAGGTTTTACCTCTGTTGATGCTCAGAGAGGACACAGGTGGGCTCCTTTGCTCAGGCATGAAGCTGACTGGCACAGCTGTGACATTGGCCCAGGCTGGGATCCCTTTGTTGTTATTGGGTGCATTTGGAGTTAATCCCAGAGTACCTGTTAGATGACAGTCACAATTAGGGTTCTGTAAGTGCTGACATAGCTAATAGTGTGATTTTTAGACTGCTGCAGTAGATCAAAGCCAGATGTTGTCATACCAATGGTGCAACACCATTTACAACAGATTTGTGTAATGGCATAAGGTTGGATTTGCTTCAGTGTCTTCACCAGTAAAATATGACTTGCCAGGGTAGATAGCTCACCATAAGTTATTGGTGAAAAAATGGAGCCTGGCTTTTTATGTCTCATTCATGAGAGCAGCCCTCACTTTAGCAAAGCCTCCAATGTAAGGGCTGAAGTGTTTTGCCAACTAAACAGCTGAATTTTAAAAAATCAGCTTATGGTAAAAGCTTTGCTGACTTTGGTCCTGAGTTTGAGGTACATGAGAAAAGGTAGGACTCTTCCTGCATGCTCTGGGATGACCCATATGAATAAAGGCTGCAAAGAAGTGCAAGTATTTAATGTAGCAACTGTGATCATGTTCCCTTGCACTAGAGCTCTCTCTGCCTTTGCCATGATGGAGACAGGAGAAAATAACTTGTCCTCTCTCTCCCCCACTCAGTTCATAAAGCAACATCATCTTAAACAACCCGTGAAACTCGGTTTGTTTCAATAGGCTGGGCTGACATTCACATCTGCTGACCCTGCTGTGGGGTAAGGGGAAACATGAGCTGGGGGACAACAGCAGGACAGAAGATTGCATAGGTCAAATCTCTGTCAGCATCCTCTTCCTTGTGTCCCTAATTCAGACCAGAGACTGTTTTCACACAAGATGAGACACACAATGATGGTCAGAGTGAGACACTGACCTGGGCAGCAGCCCTTCCTGGGGTCTTTGGGCTGGTCTGCCAGCATTATCTCATCCTTTTCAGCGTTCTCTATCAGCATGGCTGTGAAGGGGGTGACGATGTGATGGTCCAGAGACATCTGCAGGATGGATTTGGTGATGTTCCTCTTCAAAGCTGCAGTGGGGGCTGCGTTTCTGCGTGGAAACAGAAGCAGAACTCCTGGTTAGCAGCTGTACAGTGCAGCTGCCATGGCAATTCCACCATGGAGGGGTCACAGAGCCAAGTGGTGTTGCAAGAAGGAAAGGCTGAGGGGATTAATCCTGCACTGCTCCATGGCTCTCACTCAGGTTCCGTAAGGCAAATCTCCACCATTTCCTTCCCTCAGCCCCACAGCCAGGACTGTTTGAGCACATTTCTCCCCACCTCTCTGCCATCATCTGGTTGACAGTCAGATAGGCCCACAGCTTCCTGGTGAACTCAGGATCTGCGTATTTGTCCTTCTTCATGAATCCATCCAGCTCTTCAACATCTCTCAGGGTTTCCATGACGAGCTCTGCATTTGCCTGTGCAGTCAGAGAGAGAGAAAGATAAGGGAGGGGAGCCAGGAGAACGGGGTGCTTTGAATTCCCCTCTTGTTTGGGATTAAGGACCCACTCTGGCTCTGCCCTTGGTCACTTCTAGATCAGAAAGTCCCAGCAGCATTGGCCTGACTGCCATGGAGAGGGAAGATGTAACAGGAGTCTCTTCTGTTAAAGACAATTCTGTGACAGTGGATTAAAGCAGTTCAAGGAGCTGTTAACAGTAGCCCAAGTGGTGCTACCACATGCCAAAAGAAGATGCTCTTGACAGAGCTCTGTAATCCTCCCCTCAGGCTTTTTCACATCCAAATCCATTGAAGAACAGAAACAAAATTCTACTTTCTACCACAGACCCTTGGACTGCACTGTGTTTTGGCAGGAAAGATTATTGAAAATGTTTGATTTTTTTTCCAGCAACTAGCAAATGATAACTCCTAAGCCCACTAAGAGTGCAGATAATTCCGTTCATCCTCAGAAAGAAGCATCTGGGTGTAATATTCCCATCCCACTCCACCTGGAAGAGCAGCCCTGAAAAGTCTCATCACACGTAAAAGGGCAGTGCTAAGACTTGACATGCCGTAGATCCACCAGCTTGAACTCCCTGATGGTAGGAAGCTCAGACATCAAAGGAGTTACCTTAGGGGATCACTCCTGCATCTCCACAAAGCATGAAGGAAAATCCATAGTTTTGTCTCCATTGAATCTTTTTAGTATATTGATTAGAAGGAAGTTCATCTGGCAGGGTGCAGGGTGCAGGGAGTGACTATTCCTGGCTGTGCTTGAAGCTATTGTGAAACACTATTGGAAAAATCTCCCCATGAGTTTCCCCACGTTCCCACCCATAACCCAAGTGGACAACACACTCTGCTGGCATTAACCTTCAGCAGGGAGGCTGTACACAGGGGGGAATGGACCAGCCCAAATCCCCGGAGCAGGTATCCCAGGGACACCTTCACTCACTGCAGTCGCTGTGACGACGCTTTCCAAGTGCTGCAGGTTTTCCGTGTCGACCTTCCCAGCCACTACTATCTCCGAGCCACCAAAGTAGTTGTGGAAGCTGCTCTGGGTGACATCTGACACTGACTCCTGGGGGTAGTTGAACTGAATCTTCTTCAGGAGCGGGGTGGAGACCTGGTTGTAGAAATTCTGAGAGGGAAGGAGACGGAGACGTGAGTTTGTTGTACATGAAGTGACCCTCTTGCATGTGCCACTCTTACTGAAAGGACAGCAGGTGACAAAACCTGGAGCCCTAATGAGCAACGGGGGACTTCCTCATCTCACAGAATGCAGACTTCTTCATAGTTAGACCTTGGCACTCTTGTAAGGGGGCACAGCAAGAATATCTGGTCCAAGTCTTGTGAAAGTTAAAGGTTGGTCAGAAATGCACCGACTGCGCTCTGCCTAGACCTAAAAGTCTTGAGCACAGTGTGGCCTCAATCCATTATCAGGTTGGTCAGCTCTGGGCTACTGTGTAAGACACCCAGCTACTTCCCACCTAATTCTTGTACAGATGGTGAGATCAGGGAATAGTAACAGTATAAGGATGTCAGAGTTTGATCAGCAGCAATTCCTGTTCCCAGGTTTGGAGCCAGAGCTAGAGTTGAACTTTTTCTTACATTGGCTAAATCTGGATTATCATTTAGCATTTACATCTAGGCTTTTTGTTAGTGATCAAATGGCCTAAAGCAACATCCAGGCCTTAATTTTAATTCAGAAAATCTTTTTTTATAGTTAAGGCTGTTTTATAGAATATTATTCCTACTCAGGGAAGTAAAGTATGTGTTACAGATATCATTAAAACTGTAACTAGGACCACTTAAACTGAAACATGATTGATATCTTGCAGGACTCTCCAGAAGAAATGGTGGTTTTTGAGACCCTTTTGCTAGTGGAGTAACAGCTGTGAACAGAGCAGGAGAGTTTCAGAGGGAATGAAGCAGAAACCCACCTTCATTTGGAGAGAAGTCTCCTGATTTCCAAAAATCCTCTGGGCCATGCCACGGTTGTCAGTTGCGATTCTCTGCAGGAAATCGTAATCTACATCAAACCCAATCCCGAGGCAGAAGAGAGAGAATTCGTCCTTTATGCTCTGCTTCACGTTCTTCTGGATCGTCGTCAGCTTCAGCTCACCTTGGAGACACAGAAAGGGTGACATTCACCTGAGCAACAAAAAAGTCTCCATCAAGGTGAGCACATTCCTGCTCTCCCTGTGTCTCTGGATATTAGGGAAATCTAGACAGCAAGCTCAATGCCAATTTTCCATTGACTACAGCAACGTTTGAGCTTCCCCTGGATGGAGATTAACAAGCTGTTTTCACTGAAGACAATTCTTTTGGACACTTTTTTTGGTGTCTGATGCATTTTCTTTGTATATCCAGGGCTCTTAGTAAATTCCTGGGGAGTTTGTAATTCTAATATATCTAGACTTCTCTCAGAATTACTGATTCAAGCTCTTTGCAGACTGAGACATCTCCAAGGAGGTTTTACTTTGTTTCTCATACTTAAGACATTCTCTGTCAGTACTGGGACTGATTTTTTTTTTCAGGCTTATTTTTAATGGCAGATTTTTTGGAGCTGAGATCTTCAAGTGAGCAATTGCTTTGACCTGCACCAAATCCAATCCAAATTAATTTGCTTTCCACTCTTTTTTCCTGGTTTTGATGTTATGCCTGTGACTGCATAGATCTGTGTGGGCTAAGGTCATAGGAAGAAGAAATTTTTGTAGAATCATAGAATCATAGAATGGTTTGTGTTGAAAGGAATTTTAAAGATCATCCAGTTCCAATCCCCCTGACAAGGGAAGGGACAATTTCCACTAGACTAGCTTGCACAAAAGCCCAATTTCTCTAAGGCTGTTTTGATTACCTGTCCTACACGACTTGTGCACCTCTGTAAATTGCAAGAAATTCATAACCTGCGTAACAAGCTGCTCATCTTTTGAAAGCTTCTGTGCAAAGCCTCATGGCACTTCTAGCACTTGCCAAAAGGGCAGCACAAGGCATCAGAAGAAAGATGAATGGAATTTTTTTTAACTTACTTCCAAACTGTCTACTTGTTGCCTTTCTCAGGCTTGCCCCACCAGCCTTTCTTCTCACCCAAAGCAGGATCCTTACCTACTGTCGGGTCTCCATCAGACACCAATACAATCATGGAGACTGAGTTAGGGTCCAACATGCCTAAATTTTTGGCTTCATTCAGGATGAAAGTGGCTCGGAGAAGAGCTTCATTGATATTTGTGCCTGTCAAAGACACAATGAAGAAAACAAGTCTGATTCCTGTTGAATCCAGATCGGTTCTAAGATTCTAGGGGAGTTAACACCGACAAGAGCTGAGATCAAGGCAGCAAAACCCCTCCTCTTTGATGTTTAGGTACACCTTTCTTCACTCTGGTTCCCTTTTTCATCGCAGGCTGTCATCCTCATGAGGCCCCTCCATTCCCCCTCACTAACTCCAGTGTGAGCATTTGTGGTGTTGGGAACTATTTGCTGTGGGGAGAATTACTGGGTTGGCAGGCAGGTGACTGAATGAGAGCATGGAAAAACTTCCTTTTCTGGCTATCAGCCCACTCCTTGGACAAGAAGAGGTGTATGTTTGCTGAGCTTATCTAAGGTTTGATTTGTGGCACAGAAGGGGCAGAGTAAGAAATCAGTATGAGAGGAACAGAAATCTGAAGGCTGAGCAGTCAGAAAATGCCAAGAAAGAAAAAATCAGCAGCTCCAGAGACAAGATAATAAAATGCTGCATTGAAACTGGTTTTGCTGGATGGCAGCTGATCTCTCAGCTTATCTGTCAGTTCTTTTGGGGTAACAAAGTCAGGCACTCATATATCCAGCATGGTTTCCTATTCCCAGCACCCTGACCATTTTGGACAAGTCTATAATTTCATGTTCATTCTAGTGAAAACTTCTGGAAATGAAGGTGCCACAGCAGCAGAAGGCTCTGATGCTGGGGAGAGCCTCTCCACACTATTGATGTACAAATAACTGAATTACCAAACCAGAACTGCACTTCAGAGAGTGCCAGATTAAAATCATCATAAGCCCCTTCTAAAGACCTGTACAGCTGAAAAGGGCATCTGTCCTTGTTTATCAGGCAGGGAATGAAGGCATAAAAAAGATAAGCAATTTGCCCACATGGCATTTAGTAGCTCGTAGAATCAATAAATTGTTAAGGTTGGAAACGCCCTCTAAGATCATCGAGTCCAACCATTAACCCAGCCCACCACCAAACCACATCCTTCAGCTGTTCTTCACAGGACCTGTGCTCCAGACCCTTTCCAGGCTCTGTTGCCCTTCTCTGGACTCACCCAAGCACCACAATGCCTTTCTTGTTGAAAGGGGCCCAAAACTGAGCACAGGACTTGAGGTGCTGCCTCACCAGTGCCCAGTACAGCGGGTGGGTCACTGTCCTGGTCCTGCTGGCCACACGAGTGCTGATACAAGCCAGGACACCACTGACTTTCCTGGCCTCCTGGGCACACTGCTGGCTCGCATTCAGCTGGCTGTCCACCAAGGGCAAGTGATTGTGATTCCCTGCTTAGGGAATATTTTGTCTGCCTGTTCACCCAGGCCTATGAGATGGACTTGATCTTTCAAGGATATTTGGGATCTCTGAGGCAGGAAGTAAGATAGATTAAAGGCAGCTGTTCTGTGGTCTATGTTCTGCCATAGAAGGAAATGTCCCCTAATACAACAAACTGCAATTCTTGCTCTTCTTTAGGCATGCTTTCCTATCTTGGGCATCAGACTCTCTGTAGGAATACTCTTGACAGTCTGAAGGCTGTCTGAGGTACCCATTCCTGTGATATGGAACTTCTGTGAGCACCTTGCAATCAAAACCTCATACCCCCATTGGGATGGATTGTCTGGATGTACTTCTTAGCATCTTCCACCTGCGATGGGGTGGCGGAGACCAGATTATCTCTCCAGCACCGGACGTTGTGGTTAAAGTCGATCAGGGAGAACTGGTCAGCAGCACGCAGCTCACTCAATATTGCCTTCATGGCCTCGATGGTCTGAGGAGAGATTTAAGAGAAGACAGGTTTATGCTTCCTGCTTGTGAAAGCCTCTTCTTAGCTGGTGACCACAGGCAAATAGTCACCTCTGTGGAATAAGCACATGAGCAATGAAATCCAAATTAGCATCTGCTGTCCAAATCTCTCCTTTTTCTTTTTTGCACTTCTTGCATAATGTCAAACATTTCACCGAAGAAACACAAAACAACTGCAGTTAGGAAGAGTAAAATCAGAAGATGTGTGACTTAAACAAGAGACAATTAGCCTGTATCCCAGTTTTGCAGCACTGATTTCCCCAAGGAAACAACCTGCCAAGCCTTACTATTGTGCTCTGAAGGAAATTCAAATACACCTGGATGATCCCCAGCTAATGTTTGTCTCGTCAGTTCTTAAAACCCTTCAGTGGCACATGATATGCAATCTCCCAAACTCTTCACCCAGAACTACAGAGTTTTTCCTAATATATAGTGTAAATCTCTCCTGCTGCAAATCCATCTGATTACATCTTATTCTACCCTGGCTGGGCAGGAATGTCAGTTGATGAGTTTCCCTTTCAGAACAATTGTTTGCATATTTGGAGGCTGATTATCTTTCTCGAAGCATTTTCTCTTGCAGACTAAAGTATCTTATTTTTAACATTTTTTTCCCTCTATGGGTTATGTTGTCTAAACAATCCTTAGTGGTCTTCAGAGGGTTGTCAACAATTTGTCCATGTTTTCAAAGCAGGGATGGAGTATCCCCACTAAGACTTTCCCAGGATTCCGTGTAGAACATTAGAGAAAAAGGGGGTCAGAGCCTTTGAAAAATATATTGTGATCTGTCAATTAAAATTTAAATTTAGAGTTAAAATCTGGCACCACCTCTTCCTTACAACATGGAAGAAGCATTATAAATAAATAAAGGGTAAAATCATGAAGTCTTTGATTCCAAATATTCTCCAAATTCAGCGGAGTAAAGTGTAAAGAACTAAGCCGGTAATTTTACATGCCAGCGTGCTACAGAATTGCATGGTAAAGCACATGAGGAAAGCTGGCAGGAGGTTCATTTTGCAACACAGGTAAAACACTTACTTGTTTCATTTTCAGTCCCCACATCGAACCACTGACATCTATAACAAATAAAATGTTTTTGGGCAGTGGATCAAGATTTTCCGGAGCAAAGAAATGAATAAAATAGCCATTAAAAATCTGCAAAATAAATAAAAAAAATGCAGTGAGGTGAGTGATAGAAAAGATTTCAGAAAACTCAAAACAACAACAGAGCAGAAAATTCTTATTTTCTTAATGAGCCAATTATTTTTCCTTATTGTCTTTTTCTCTTCTTTGTTGGCCAGTTCCAACTTTCAGCTCTGTGCATCTGTGTAGCCTTACACCATTTTTACTCAATAAAAGCAGAGCCTGGTTCTCAGACAACTTCCATGCACTAGCACAGGGAGGAATGAAAAATGCTTTTAAAAAAGACTCTTTTGCCTGTAATAATTCAACCTCATAACTCAGCTTCATGTTAACATAAAAATAGTGATGTTCTGGTTGTCTCCTTGTGATGTATTGGTACAACATCCAATGACTCCATCCTCTGATTCTACATTAAATCACCAGAGTGCTGCCAGGTATAAAGGCACTGGCTTTTGGACATGACAGGAATCTGCTCCTACTATATGTAAGCTCATGTCTTAGTCATAAATTAAATAAATCCATTCTGCCCACTTAAAATCCCTCTGTTCTTTCAATTGGATACAGCGCTTGTCCTCACGCTTATTCCCCTGACGGATGAAGTTTAGCACAGTTTGCTGAAGGGCAGCAATTCCTGTATTCACAGATCTGTGGTCCCAGCTGAGCAGACACACTTACTTCCAGTTCTCCCCCCGTGGTTTCTCTGTTCACATCGTACTGCACCACAAAATTACCATCCACGGCCGTGGACGAGCACTTGGGGCATTTTCGCTGTTGAGCCATTGTTGGCTTGAAAGAGACATGAGCCTTGAAATGAGGAGAGATCATCAGTCAGCCAGGGGTCGTGTGAGAGGGGGATGATTGACACAAAGAGAGTCCACCTCTCCATTAAATACCTGATTTCACTGAACACTTCTCTGCTTTCATTATTTGTGGAAAATGGACTTTGTCACTTCAGAAGAAAAACAGCACTAAGGTTTGCCTGGATTTGTTGATTCAGTAGTAGCAACTGTGACACAAATCACATGACCCAGCACCAAATCTTTCAACTAGAGCTGTGCAAACCTTTTCTATTAAGCAATATGTTGACTTATTTAACGTTTTCCTAGCTGAAACTATCCATAATTTTATCAACATTTCTAATAGGTTTCTAATTGACTTTTTTTCCCCAAACAAAAGATTGTAATTTGTCTGTAAATTGAGTAGTAGGAAACATTTTCATTAGTCATGTGATTGATCATGCAGACTTTATGGCTTTTTTTTTTTTCTGTTTTAACTGGATAACTTGAAATTTGCTGAGAAGATAAGGCATAATATAAACACATACTATCTCTGAAATAATTTGCTAAACTAGGAGTGGGGGTGAATTAGAACATCAAGAAACAACACTGCCTGGCATATTATTAAGGAAGTAAAGACAGACTTTTGCTGCGTTTTTGCATGCTTCCAGCATGTACAAAAAATGCCAGGACTGCATAGAGTAAGTGTGAAAACTGAAGATTTTGTGCTTTTTCCCGTCTGTGACTGGTTACCTTTTTCTCTCCCTTGGAGATGGTGGTGATTCCATTGAAATGATCTCCGAGTGAATTAGGAACATGCACATAGCGAAGTCCCTGCGGCTCGATGATGCGGACGTCCACCTAAAGGCAGGAAGGGAGGACATTTAGTGTGGAGAGCTGCTCCATCCCTGGAGGTGTTCAAGGCCAGGTTGGACAGGGCTTGGAGCAACCAGGGGTAGTGAGGAGCAAATGTGTCCTGTCTCCATGCGTAAACACAGCTGAGAATCTCCTGAATCATGTTTGACTCACATCAGAACCACATGGGCAAACAAGCTTTGACATTGCTATACTCTTGTGTAAACCTGACTGAAGAAAAACAAACAACACTTTCTATTTATTTGGAACAGTGCTTTTCACAAAAACCCCCAACTTCATGAGGTAGCATCCTATGAGAGCTGATGGTCTCTGGCTGTCCCTCCACAACCATGATTTGTCTTAGAATCCCAGAATGGTTTGGGTTGTAAGGGATCCTAAAGTTTATCCAGTTCCAAGTCCCCTGCCATGGGCAGAGACACCTCCTCGAAAACTGTGGGTGCTTTCTCAGCAAGGATTCACCTGTGGGGTTCTGCCTACGCACCCCAGCTCTGCTTTACCTCCATGTGCTTGGCCAGGCGTCCTGGCTTCACAGAGATGACGTGCTCGTAGGAGCTCAGCTTCCTTCGGATCATTTCGTGGTAGTGAAGCTGGAACTGGATCCTCATTCCTGGGGGCACGTTCACTTCGGTTTGGAAGTTTTCCATATCCAAGGCATTGCTCCTGAAAAGTCAGCTGTGGGGTTATTTTGAGAAAATACAAGGAGAAGAAAAAACTTCTTTGCACTTTGGTCTAGATTGAGGATTTTGCTGTGTGATTCTAAATGTGGCCTCTATCAGGGAGCTGCAGTTGTCTGTTAGCACAGGGTGTTTTAGCAAGCTGAAAGCAGAAACACAGTTTAAGTCCATGACAATTAAATATCAGAGTTGCTGTAAGTAAGCATTTTCGTTCCCAGGATTCCCCCTCATCTATCTCCTCCTGGGATGGGTCATCTCAGTTCTCCTGTGAGTAAGTTCAGTACAAAACCCACATGCCAAAGTGTTTATACCTGACTATTCCAGCAGCTTTGCCTTTGGCTTTTGCTTGAGCGTACATTTTTCTGGCTTCAGATTTTTCCCGAATATGGCTGGTAAATGTGATACCATTGATATCCCTAGGAGAAAGAAGCACAGTCAGTTTGCAAAAGAAACAACTTTACAATCGAGGACTGTTTCTTCAGTTTACATCAGTGAAATCTAAGCTGGTGGGAAATGAAATAACAAGGTTCTTGTTTAACCCCAAAGCAATGAAGTCTGATTTTCACTAGAGCTCTATCTTTTCCCCTGCCTGCTTTTTTTTTCAAGTAGCCATCACCACTGTGCTCTGAGAAGGACCTGCTCTCCTCCGCCTCCCTCACACTTTCCCCATGCTGTGGGCAGGGAAGGCAGTTCCTGAAGTCATGGCTGGTTTGGAACATGGATCAGGACATCTGACCAGCAAGCTGGCTGCTGCCTCTCTTAATGGATACTGAACCAGGCCAGTTTCTGTTCAGTGAGGGCTCTAATTTGGGTCTCTCTCCTTTGATCTGGCAAGGTGGGGGCTTAGTCTATTTGAGTCTTTTGTCCAGTTTTGTTGGTATTGACCGATGGATCAATAATTAGTGGAGAGGAAGACCTGGACAGACAGACTGACTGATGACATGAGCCTTTTTTCTTTGAGAAAGCCCGCAAAAATTACACTGAACCTGGAAAATAATAAGAGCCTTTTGCTTTTACAAATACTCCCTTCCCAGCCCATTGAATGCTTCCAGAGGACGAGGCTGATACCTGACCACTACTTACATGGTAAAGTTGTCAATGAAAGCTCCTTTGGGGACTTGCACGTCAAACATGATGGTCTGCGGCCGCTTCGCGTTGTTCACCATCTTGGCTTGGATCATTGTGTTGGCCAGCCGAGATGTGATGGTGGATTGAACCTTGTAGCTGTAAAGACCTATCTTGTCATCATCCTCCACCTGCAATTGACAAAATTGCTCTATAAATTTAGGGCACTGCTGGAAAAAATGCCCTAGAGGACAATATCCATCATTTTTATAGTCTCGGTGCTACTTTTTAATTGCTGTTCCTTACAGTATGGCAGCTAGAGGGGACATGAGCTCAAGTTCAGGACATCTCCACATTTTACCTGGCAATTGTGGCAGGATATTCACGTGAATATAGTTCATTACAACACTTCAGCTGAAAGAGGGTATTTATTAAACTGGAATGTTTTCCTTGCTTTTCACCACGCAACCAGTCCTTGGAATGATGCTATGAGTGCAATCCAGCATGGAAAGCTACACAGTAATCCTGAACATCATATAATGAGGAGGAGAGAGCTCACATTTTCAATAAAAGTCCTAAATAGAGGAGACTTGAAGCATTGGTTACTGACCTAGTGTTGTAAATGGTTAAACCACAGCAGTGGGAGAACAGCATTTAAGTGCTTTATTAAGACATTGTCTTTGTCTAATCACTTTTGATGCTTATTTCTTCATATTTACCGTACCCTTCTCCCTCCAAGAGCAGATGTATCAACAGTATTGTGCAAACAGCTCTCTGTTTAAAGAAAATAGGTTAATACCCAACCAGCAGTAAAAACAAGGAACTGAACAAACAGAGGGATTGATTTCCAAAAAATGGTTAACTAGAAAATCACTTTGTTCAGTATTATTTACCACAGAGGAAGAAAAATACTCACCAGATCTCCAACGTAGCCCCAGTCGGATGTGCTCCGCTGGAAAGGAAGAATATGGAGGGGATATTTCAGCAGGCTAAGAACACTGACTGTCTGTTTCAAGACAGGGATCAGTGTCTTGAAACTGTCTTCTAAGGTTATGAATCATAGAACCATAGAGAATCACAGAACCATTAAGGCTGGAAAAGACCTCTAAGATCAAGTCCAACCATCAACCCAACACTGCCAGCACTACCACAAAACATCTACATGATTTTTGAACACTTCCATCAATAGTGATTCCAACACTTCCATGGGAAGCCTGTTTCAATTCTTGACAGCTCTTTCAGTGAAGAATTGTTCCCTAATATCCAACCTGAACCTCCCCTGGCACAACTTGAGGCTGTTTCCACTCATCCTGTCTCTTGTTCCCTGGAAGGAGAGCCTGACCCCCCCCTGATTGCCCCCTCCTGTCAGGGAGTTGTGGGGAGCCAGAAGGTCCCCCCTGAGCCTCTCTTTCCCCAGGCTGGGCCTTCCCAGCTCCCTCAGCTGCTTCTCATCAGACTTGTGCTCCAGACCCTTGCTCAGCTCCGTTGCCCTTCTCTGGACATGAATGAGAATTGGTTTGAGTTCCCAGACTAAGTGTGAATATTCCTTTTGTCTTGTCTTATTTTATGCATTTCTACACGGGATGTTGGAGCATGTGATCTGCCAGCTGTGCCTCAGAGCCTATCATAAACAGGACAGCTTTCTTCCTCTGTCTTTTACTTTTTTTAAAAGAAAACATTCTCTTCTAGAAAAACATTCTTCCTGAAAGCAAATCATGCTGGCAGAAAGTCATCCTCAGACATCCATGTTTTTAACAGGAAAGCTCTCTTTTTTTTTTTCTATGAAAAGTGGAAAAACCTCAAACACCAGACTTCTTTAGCTCACTTTGTTGTCATTTATATTAGAGAATATTTATTTATGTATTATGTGAATATGTATGAATTAAAAAACCCATTGTATAATCGATATTGCATTTACATGCTGGTGCCTATGGAAGTTAGTTATGTGTGCATTACTTAGATGAAATTGCTCATTAACAGTTGTGGTTTCCCCCCCTGCCTTATGAATGGTTCAATTTGGAAATTTCTATGGCAAGGTGCTGACATCTTGTGGCCATTTGAATAATTCTGTTTAATTCCCTTAAAAATCCCCTTCACATATGGAATATTTATATTAATCCCCTGAAAGGGAATTTGGCTCACCTAAAGGCAATTGTTTAATGAAGAGATCTACGTTCATATTATCATCACAACTAGGCCAGTTCAGCTCTCCAGGGTCAAGAAGACCCCAAACCACAGAAGATGTTCATGAAAACATCTTTAATCCCATGATGCACACAAAGATTGCTCTGCAGTTGTTAACTTCATTTGAAACTAATTAATATACTGTTCTAGGGAAATCTTGTGCTGTATAAGAGATGATGATGATGTCACATCAAGTCCATTTTAAAGACATGGTTTTAAGGACCCTTTAAAGGCAGATGGAGACACTGCAAGGTTTTTGCCTGCCTGACAACAAAGGCAGGTTTTCATTTTCTAGCTCTAAAGGCTCTACCTGAACCATTCAGACTGTGATTTCAAGATCTTGAAGTTTATGGCTCTCTAGAGACACTCTGCAAAACCTGATGTACTGATCTTGTCTCGGTCCATCCTGACACCCCACAAACTTCATTGTACAGTGAACTGTACCTTCACACCTGATAGAGAAACAGACCATGAGGAATGATTGTTGGCCCCACACATACCCTTGGCATGGGGAACATCACCAGCTTGAATACAAATTAAAACTAGACCAACACTAACTGAAACAAATTTAATTTTAGAAAGATGAAGACCAAAACCTTAGCACAGAGGGGTTTTGTTTTATGGGGGTACTTTTCTGGTTCTTAGCTTAGGGCTCCTGACCCACTTTAGGAATGATGGTTAAAGCTTTCAGGATGCCCTGATTGTTCTTGGGGGAGCAGGGGGCGGTGCTAATGGAGAGGGAGCGTGTCACTGGCACACGTAGAAACTTCCATGGCTGTTGTTAGAAATCAGACATGGGGTGAGCCAGCCATACCCCTGGGAACTCCGAGGTTGATGAGGGCAGCCATTCCAACAGGTCAGGAGGACAGAGCTGTGCCTTTATCTTCAGGTACCTGAACCCCAGAATCATAGAAACACAGAATCACAGAATGGTTTGGGTTGGAAGGGACCCTAAAGATCCTCTAATTCCACCTCCCTTGCCATGGGTAGGGACACTTTCCACTAGATCATGTTGCTCCAAGCCCCGTCCAACCTGGCCTTGAAGATCCTCCATTCAGGTCTGAGTGCTGATGCGATTACTGAGAACAGGGACTTCTGTGGCACATGAGGCTCCTGCTATTTCCAGCATGAGGATTCATGGCTGATCCTTGCTTTTAAACCACGCCCAGACCTGTTGATCCCTGCACAAAAACAGGATCTTGAGCTATATCTCATGTGTGGCAAATTGCTAATTAGAATGAAGACAACATGTGCCTCAGGAACAGTTTGAAGGACAGATGCTGGGCTCTGCCTTCACGTACTGAGATGCATCTTCTCCTGACACCTGTGCAGGCTATGGATATTTAACCCTTCACAGTGATCTTTGTTCAAATCACCACTCATGGACATTGCAGCTATTTAGTAAAATAAGGAGAGCAGAATCACACATGTTCTGCATTTGACAGAGATTTCTTTTCTACTGGGGCACAAAAAATGTTGAAAAGCAGATGCCCAACATGAGAAACTAGATAGAAGATGTGACCTGCAAGTCTTCAAGGCCAGATTAGACAGGGCTTGGAGCAACCTGGTCTACTGGAAGGTGTCCCTGCCCATCACAGGGGGTTGGAGTTAGGTGATCTTTCAGGGCCCTTCCAACCCAAACCATTCCATGTTTCTGTGATTCTGTGATCTACCTGGAATGCCCTTCCAGTTCTTTGAGGTGCTGTTCCCTCATAATTCACTTGTTTTCCTGTGATTTCTTAAGCAGCTTCAAACACACTCCAAATCCACTGCAGCCTTTTCACACTCCTTTCAGGGGATCCTCACTGTGAGATGCAAGAAGAGAAATTTCAGACCTAAGACTTGGCAAAGTTTGCCTTCACAGTGCTGCAAATGAATCCTTGTCTGTTTGGTTACATTTATATGCTGGGAGCTGGGGGAGTCTCCAACCAGCTGATTTAGGAAGAAATTCTTCACTGTGAGGGTGGTGAGGCCCTGGCACAGGATGTCCAGAGAAGCTGTGGCTGGCCCATCTCTGGAAGTGTTCAAGGCCAGGTCAGGTGGGGCTTGGAGCAACCTGGGATAGTGGTTCCACATGTGGAAGGTGTTCCTGTCCATGGCAGGGGAGTTGGAACAAGATGGTCTTTAAGGTCCCTTCCAACCAAAATCATTCCATGATTCTATCATTCCACCCTCTCTTTCCATATATCCTTCCTGTGCTGCTTCTCTTGGAGGGCAAACCAGGCAGGCAGAACAGTAAGGAAAAAGGTGTGATCTCACCCACCTCTGGACAGCCAGAGATCAGGACCCAGATCTGGGGAACGTGTTGCAGAACATCCCACCTCACAGGGTGCCTCACAAGTCCAGACACATTATCTACCTCCAAAACAGAGATAACAGCTGTGCACCACCATACAGAAGTTCACAAGGGCACCTGCATTCCAGCCCATGGAACACTCTGCTGCTGTGGTCACGAGGACCATTCACATACCTGAGGCACAGCATTTTTGGGAATTACTCAGGAGCAAAATAGCAGAACACCTTATCTGTGCCTAGAAAATCATCCTCTGTATTTAGAGGCAACCAATAGGGTCTATGAGGAGCTCTGTTGCCTTGTTGCCAATGAACTGGTGAGCTCTTTGCAGAAAAGCATAGGGCTGAAAAAATAATTCTGGAAACAGTCTTCCTTTAGTGATGAACAGTAAATAACTGTGTGCCTGCTGCTGGCCAAGAGCTGCTGTCTCAAGATGATTTGCTCAGTTCAGTTTAATCTCATTGGTTATGTTTTATTGTGACTCAACTAATGTAAGAGTAGCTGAGATGTTAGTCCTACTGGTTTGCAAAGATTCATTTGATAGGTAAAGGATGGGAAATAAGGTATGGCAATAAAATCAATAACTGGTATAATGAAACCAGTGGTAGAATTGCAAATTACTGCATGCATATGTCTGTGCCTGTATGTATCCAGAAATTTTGGGAACAGAGGCAACGTAACACATATGGCACTGATACAGACACATTGGAAAGAAATTATGCCCTGAAGAAGTGCAAGGGGGGGATTTCAAAAGCATGCTTAGATCATGATTAAGTTATTTGAATACTGGTCTGGGAAATGTGAGCAGGCTTGATTCATACTTATGCTAAAATCTGCCATTTTCTTCCAGTGTTATGCAGGCTTTAGGTATCAATAAGTTCCATCTAAAGCCTTAGGATAAAAAAAAAATCAGGTTTTCCAGTGTGTAATTTCAAAGATGCTGGGAAATCCAACATTACTCAAGAGGATCTTTTGTTTTTGCTACATTGAACAAGCTCAAGAAAAGCAGCACCAGAGCTTGGTGGAGGACAAGGTCCACTCTGATCATCATTTTTTTCATGCAGTGTGATGAAAAATTAATACATTCAAACAACTGATTCCATGAGTATTATCATTAATTGCTACTGTGTGAACACAGAAAAACTCTTGCAATGCTGCTCTAAATGTTTCTGTTTCCCAAGCCAGCGGACTAAAATAACCTGCAACCCATCAGTGTGCTGGAAAAAATTTTCTTCCCAGGTCTCAGATGCCACCAGCTCATCACTGAGTGTCACTCTTTGACCAGAGTTAAATATGAATGAATGGGCTGAAAGTTTTCAGCCTACACTTGCCAGTGTCTGAACTCCTTTTCCATTTTCTCATGGCAAAACCTGACCAGTATCAATGGGATTTTCCCCACACATGCAGTTAGACAAGCATCTCCATTGTTTATCACCCCAGGAGCACAGAGACAGAACAAAGCCTTGCTGTGCTTAAGGAAGAGCAGCAGTTCTTGTCCCAGCCAGAGATATGGAAGTCTCAATGCCTATAAAGACCAGCTGGGCCCACCTGACTGCACACTCACAACCCTGGACATGGAACAAGGCATCTGGAGAGAGCTCCCAGGCATTCTGGCTTCCCTCCTCTTTGAAGCACTTCTGGGTACTGTACCTGGTACCTGCCATTTCTCGCCTTGGAGCTTGAGGGAAATCCATCAATTTCTAGATCAATCAGGTTTTCCACTTCCTAGAGGAGAGAGAAGAAGAAAGAAAGAGTTGCTGCTGCCTTACTGTTTGATTTATCATTTGATTTGTTATTGATTTGCACTTCACAGTTCCAAAGGGAATTTACCTCCCCTGGATGCAAATGGGGAGCAGAAGCACAAACCATCTCAGACCAAAATCCCCACACATTCAATTTCCCTCAGTGGCCAACCAGCTCTAAAAAATCCTATAAGATCATGACCTTTACCATCCTTTTACAGCCTTTCCTTCTGAAACAAGGAGTAATATTTAACATGAAATTACCACAAAGAGCAAGAGGCAGATGATTATCATCAGGATGGGTCTAGCCACAGAAACTACAGCATTTCAGACACTGATCTCACTCGAACCAGCAAGTTCAGAGAATTTCTGCTCAAACCAGTAGAAATTATCTCTGGTTTTATACCAATATACCTGAGAACTAAATTTTTCCCACTGGCAGCAGAAGAACATCAGGTCTTTTCCAAGTGCAAAGCTGCACTGATACATTTAGAAGTGTGGGTCACACCACAGCAATACTCTTAATTAAGTTTTGTTATGAGTTTAATTTATGGCAATAAAGAAGTTTAAGTGCATGAGTTCCTTTCCAACTTATGTGACAGCATACATACAAAGGCTTGCACAAAATGAATTTAAGTTGTTTAAGCACATTGATGTTAAATTGATAAAGCATCTATAATTAGAAAGAACCGCAGGTCTGGAAGATTTTTCCTGGGAATTACAAACCCAGTTTTAAAACCTCATTGAGTGAAGAAAATGGCTGTAAAAATAGAGAAAAATAGGATATCCCAGCTCACTGAAGACTTTTATTAGTCCTGCAAAAGAAAAGAAAGCCTCATATCATCCCTGCTGACTTCACAGAAATATTTCAAAACTACAACGTGGAAATGGGTGTAGACACCAAATCTAAGTTCACCTGAGCCAGGGCGTTTAAATTTAGACACAGTTTCAGAGTCAAAGCTATAACTATACTTCTTTTAATCATTGTATTATCCCAAGAAATTAGAGTCTCTTACAAATTATCTCATCCCTCTGCTGAGGAATGTAAAGTCAATAGGATATTCACTCCATATTTGAATTCTTGTTAACAAAAACCCAATTCCAGACAAAGCTTTGCTGAAGTTCATAGTGTTCCATGCAGGAGGCTCCATCCCAAAGATATCTAGGTGCCCTGTTTCTGCTTATTCCAGGGAAACAGGGTATAAAATATGCTGAAGGTCTGAGTGTAGAAGCCCACTTGAATGTTTAAAGGTTAAAACCACACCAGAAAAGGCAACACTAAAGCAAAAACATGAAACCAGCTTGAAAAGAAATTTGGCATTATTCTCATACTCTCCCAACTTTAATAATATTAAAAAAACAACACTACAAGTGACAGATGAAGACCAGTTGTCAGAATATTTACAGTTAAAAGCAGAAGAGAACTGTGAAGCAGTGACCCAATTCTGCTCCCACTGCAGCTCCCGTATGGACTTCAGCAAGCAAGGCAGACCTGGGCCCTGCCTCCAAATACTCACATCTGGGATGTCGTCGATAACAAGATCAAAGCCTCCGACTCCAGAAATGAGGAACAAAACCAGGAAGCTGCTCAGATGCTTCATTTTCTTCCCACTTGTTTCCTCCTAAGAACAGCCTGCACAGCTACAGACACAAGTTCTTCCCTTCTCTGAGACAAGTTCAAGGAAACAGCCCAGGTTTATGCAGCATTTTGAGCAAAGTTCTGAAACGCTGACTTTGTTTAGGCCGTAGGTAAATATTTGCCTTGCAACGCAAGTCTGAGCTGTGGTGCCTGAGCAAGGGTTATCCAAATAGTGGCTTCACTCGCCTCTGCCCTCGATAACAGCCCTGGCTTGGATAGGCTCACTCCTTGCTTTTGTAGCTTCCCGTGATGTTTGACTAATTTCCTGCTAGGCACAGAGCTTGCAGTATCCAAAAACTTCAAAAGATCTCAGCAAGAACTTACTCCCAGTTTGTCTGTTTATAGTAAACGAGGTGAAATTTGGCTCTCAACGCGATGGAGGCAGCAGTGCTGGGCTTCTCCAAGGGCTCTCCCACCCAGCCAACCCACAGGGGCAGGCAGAGACCTTGGGGTTGGATCCTGACCCGCACAAATACCCTTTTCTCTGTTCTGCTGGGAAAGGATCATAGCTGCTGGTGGAATAGTTCTAATTTTCCAAATTTAGTCCCATGAGAACACTGGATGATATTTTCAGATGCAAGTTCTATGGCCCCTGAGTGCTTTTGAAACAGGTTTTTGGCCTCTCTGGTTCTTTGGGTACTTAAGGTGATGAGATAAAGTAAGACAGCAAAGCAAAAGGGGGAAAGAAGGGAGGAAGACACCTTTTGGCAAAAGTTGCTGGGGTATCCCTTCCACTCTTCCACAAATAAAGGATTTTTTGAGACATCTGAGCAGCTTCAATGCAAATGACAGAATTACTATGTGAACTCTGGGACAAAACAGCAGATAAAATTATATATTACATTATATTATATTATATTATATCAAATTATGTTAGATTATATCCCATTACAGTACATTACAGGACATTACATTTTCTTGTATATTATATTGTGTTATATAATATTCGCTGTATAATACTAATAATATTCTGCTATCTTCCCCTATGTTATGTTACACTTCGATGTTTCAGTGAAAGATTTCTGTGGCACGAGTCTGCTGAAACTCATCCTTTCCCACATCTTTTCCACAGATGGTTTCTCAGTCTGAGCCCTGAGCTTACATCCAGAAGTTCACAAGGAATGCCAGCAGAACAGTGGTCTTTCAGCTCTCTGCCAGGTAAGAGAGGTGGGGGAAGGGATGTGTTTGGAGTAGGGGAGAGTACAGGAGGGGAATAGAGAGGATGGGAGCAGGGTTTCTCAATAATCATAGAATCATTTAGGTTGGAACAGACCTTCAAGACCATCTAGTCCAACCATTAACCCAGCAATGCCAAGTGGTCCTCAAGTTCCACATCCACGTGTTTTTTGAATACTTCCAGGGATGGTGATTGCACCACTGCCCTGAACAGCCTGGTCCAGTGCTTGACACCACTTTTGGCGAAGAAATTTTGCCTAATGTACAACCTAGATCTCCCCTGGTGCAACTTGAGGCCATTTCCTCTCATCCTATTGCTGGTTACCCGGGAGCAGAGATCGACCCTCGCCTGGCTGCACCCTCCTGTCAGGGTTGTAGAGAGTGACAACTTCACGTCTGAGCCTCCTTTTCTCCAGGCTGAGCCCCTCCAGCTCTCTTATGGTGCTCCACACCCTTCCCCTGTTCTGTTCCCTTCTCTGGACAGGCTCCAGTGCATCAATTTCCTTCTTGTAGTGAGGGGCCCAAAACTGAACACAGCATTCAAGCTGTGGCCTCGCCACTGACAATTCAGGGGGTTGGTCGCTGCCCTGTCCTGCTGATCCCATTATTTGTGGTACAATCTGGCACTATTTGAATTAACTACCTCAAAGGTAGCTTAGGAAAACCCTCAATGAGTGTTACCGGAGCTGTGGCTATGACAGGGCTTCTCCAGGGTTACAAGAGCAGCAGGACAGGGCAGCCAGTCTTTGCTGTGTTGATGGCACCACTTTACTTGAATTTTGTGTATAAAGTGATTTTTGTTCACAAATGTGCCCCAGGTTTAGGGTGACCAGTCCTTTCTTATCAGAAACTTAAAGCTGTTCTGGACTTATCTGTGCCCCTGGACCAGGAAGCGAATCACTGCTGCTCTGAAGAGATTAAAAAGTCCCTTTAGAACAAAGTTAATTTCAAAAAACATTTGAAATCATTTCAGTCCTCTCACAACCACTAAATGTGGCTTAATTTTTTTGGTAAAAATATCAAGATTGGGAAATTAGTGTGACCACTAGATGGCAGAAACTGCTCAAATATACTGCCCAAAAGTGCCCAAAAAGCTGAAACCTCTCAAGAAGCTACAGACAATCTACGGGAGGAACAAGTGCTGAGGATGCCCAGAGCCCTACCATCAGTTTAGGTGAACCTCCCCAGAATTTAATGAGGAGGACAGGATCTGATCAGGATGTTTTGTGCTATGTGTCCATTGGGCTGTTCCATGAGTTGTCCTCTCATGGCTGGGATTCCTCTGGAAGGAAGTTTTCATACACTGTCCACCCTGAACCACTTGGAATTAGTGCTGTGCAGAGCCTGTCCCTCAGAGTAATTGAACTGTGCTAGTTTGGCTTGCACCTGGGGAGAAATGTCTCAGTTTCTGTGTCTGATGAGGTAGCCAGCTTCCTCTTCTCATATTGAATTTCATATCTGGAAATTTCCAGTGATCCAGGTGAGAACAGGGTGTACATGCAAGACAACAGACTTGGTGTGACTGCCCTGACATGAATCCCATCACACACCAGCCATTCTGGGAAATGATATACAAACATGCAGCAGCCCCCCAGACACAGTCAGACACGCCCAGCACCAAGGCCCTTTGGCAGAGACTTCAGGTGATAGTCATCAGAATAATACCAGATCTGGGAGTTTTGAAATGCTCTGCTGGGCCATGGTGCACACAGCTAATGGCAACAGGGAGATCAGCAGCCACTGGGACCCCAGCAAATACCTTTCTACTCTTCTCTGCCCTCATGGAACCCTACCTGGAGTGCTGCATCCAGCAGGAGTCCTCAACACGACAAAAATGTGGACCTGTTGGAGCAAGTCCAGAGGAGGCCACAAAGATGCTCTGAGGGCTGGAGCACCTCTGCTATGAAGACAGGCTGGGAGAGCTGGGGGCGTTCAGCCTGGAGAAGAAAAGGCTCTGGAGACACCTTATTGCAGCCTTTCAGTACTTACAGGAAGCTTATACAAAAGAGGGAGACGGACCTTTTACCTGGGCATTTAGTGACAGGACAAGGGGTAAGAGCTTTAAACTAAAAGAGCAGAGTTTAGATTAGATATTAGAAAGAAATTGTTTGTGCAGAGGGTGGTGACGCACTGGAACAGGTTGCCCAGAGAAGATGTGGATGCCCCATCCCTGGAAGTGTGCAAGCCCAGGCTGGAGCAGCCTGGTGGCATGCCTGCTTATGGCAGGGGGGTGGAACTAGACGATCTTCTCGGTCCCCTCCAACCCAAACCATTCTGTGATTCTTTCAGGAACACAGGCACCTCTCAAAGTCAGAACTGGGGCAGCAGGTCCCATCCAGATGTTTCAGAGGAGATTGCTTACATTAAGAAGGAAGATATGGAATGCAGTTCCCTGAACTTCATGGTAATTAATTTTACCTCTGGACATTTATCTATGATTATACCTGTGTAACCCTTTGGGACTCTTGCCAATTTCTTGATCCAATTGCTGGCTTTGAATGCTACTAAATGGTACAGTTTGTTGGTGCTTTGGGTAGATTTAGTTGCTGGTTCAGACACTTCTGGTTGGGCATTTAACCCTGCATGAGGTCACCAAGGTGCCCATGTTTGTGTGTCAACACAGAGAGACTCCTTGATATATGATGATCTCTTCAAGGTGAAATGTGTGTGAAAGCTCAGCTGTTGGATCATGCCTCTCTCTCTCTGGTGTCTCTGCTCATGCTGGCTGCAGGCACGCCAGGAAATTCAATTTGCTGAGCCCCCATCCAAAGAACAGCTGCTCATCTTGCTAAGTCTGCAAAAGTCAGCATCGAACATGTCTGATGTGAACACACCTGAGTAACTACTTGTCTTGGACTCCAGCGGCATCCCTGGAACAGTGCCTGCCATGTCCACACCCCAAACCAGGAGACTGTGTTCTGGGAGGGGAAGAGGGGATAATGTGAACAATCAAGACCCCAGGCTCAATGTTCACTCAGCAAACCTAACTGCATCTGAACCACGTTAACCAAACACACCTTGGTCTCACCCATGTGCTATGTCCTTACGTGCCCTTGCTGAGGGGAGCATAAGCAGAACTGGCTGTTCCTAATCCCTTTCGGAAGGGCAGTGCTTCTCCCAGCTCTGTCTCTCATGCCTGTTGGGTTATCCTGTACCTGCTCGAGGATCCTGTTCTGGCTTGAATATCCTCCTTTCACCAGGTGTGCTTAGGCTCAGCTTTATTGCAGCATCTTTGCAGAGTCTCACTGTTCTGATACACCCTGGCCCTCAGATCCTCACCTGGGCAGCAGGAGAAGCAGAGTGGCCAAGTGCTGAGGCAGGTGAGATTTGGAGGGTATTCCAAACACCTCCTGGCTGTGCAATGGTTATTTCAAACTGGCAAACCTCTCCCCTTCCTGACCAGAAACTACTGTTACCCCTAAGGTTAGCAGGCTACTTTTGACTTGCTTTTACAGAATTGTCTTGATTCCCTTTAGGTTTTCCAGAACAGGAGGAAAATCGTGCTATATGTATTGGCTTAAAGGACTGTTTTCAGCATTTCTAAGCATACACTGCAAGATTTTACACATCTGTGTCCCCAGGGTAGTGAAACATAGAGCAGGCTGAGACCACCCTCATGCCAGTAGTAAGGGCACAAGAGGCTGCAGTCCTATTTCCAATGCTGCTTCCATGCACTTCTCTGTCTGAGCTAGGCAAGACATGCAGGAGCTGAAACACACTGGAAACAGATTAAAAATACTTAAAACCAATTTTTTTTGTTATGTCCTTAAACCAGACCTCGGCCTGAACCATGGCTTTGAGTCTTCACTGATTCCCAAATGGATGGTTGAGACCTCTTCCACCGCACTTTGAAATGGTGAGGAGCTGAAGAAAATGCCTCGCCTGTCTTCTGGCAGGGGTCAAGAACCATTTGGGGTGTCTCTGGGGGCCTGAAGCATCCTGTCCCAACCTCCCTCCAGCTTTCTGCCAGCATCTTCTCTTCTCCATCCACATCAGCCTTTCATCATTCCCTGTGGTGCTGCCCAGTTCTGCAGCTCCCACTGAGGCTGTGGCCACTACAGCAGCCTTTGTACCTGCCAGTGGTCCCAGTGGGAAAAGGACTGGACAGGGTGTTGATTCCTTCCCTCCTGCTGGCCATGCCAGCAGGGGCTCATGTGTGAACATGGTGTCACCTCAGCCTAAATTTGAGCCATCGATATGCTAACAAGGAGCTCCAAAGGTGCTGACCATGACCTTCCCTTTGCTCCATCTCCAGCTGCCCTCTTCCCTTCTGAAAGGGGAGCATCTCAAAAACACCTGTGAGACTTGGAGGACACAAAGCTTCAGCAAGGCCAGAGAGACACTGAGCCACTCACTGGGCTGTTACTGCCATGGATGGGAGATGAACCACAACAGCTCCAATCCCTGGTCTCCCAGAGCTGGAAGGGAAAAAGAAAATACAGTGGTTTGAACCATGTCAGGTTTGTGCATGCAGGAGAGAGCATCTGACAAAACAAAACAAAACAACAACAAAAAACCCCAAAACCCAACCAAAACAAACAAAAAAGAGGAAGTTTGGGTCTGCTAGATTTGAGAAGTTGCTGCTGGCATAGAAAAACAAAGTAGCAAATACGCCTGATTTGGGGTGAGGTGAGCGCTGCAGATAAAAGTTCCCGAATGCCTGGGGGTGAGACCTGCCGGGTCGGTGCCAGCTGGCAGTGCCATGCCTCCAGGAACATCCCTGGCAGAATCCAGCCTCTCCCACAAGTGTCCGCCTTCACCCGGGACTGGTCCGGCAGGAGAGGGCTCTGCCTCTGGGAAATGGAGGGAAGAGCAGGAGGTCACCCCAGCTTTGTCCAGCTGAGAAACACAGTCTGGATGGCAAGAGGGGGGTGGAATTACGTGTCTTGGCCACCTTTGCGGTCGGGGCAGCTGCCAAGGTGAGGGTGAGGAGGGAGCCCTGCCCTGCCCTGGGGGCACCTTTCCTAAACCAGCCAGGGCTCTCTATATGGGGAGTAAGAGAAGCTTTCCCTTCACAAAGGGTGGAACCAGAGGGTTTTACCACCCCTTAGGAAAGCCCCAACCTTGAAGCACCTCCTGGGCTCCCTAAGGGCGTGGGAAGGAGACACTGGGTACCATCCTGGCCCTTCCTCAGCACCCAGCCAGGCGTAGGAAAAGTCCCCTCAGCATTCCCCTCGCTGAGAGCGGCTGTAGGTTCCGAAATGACAAGTGGCAGCACCTCGGGGACCCCCAGCACCGCCCCTCTCCCGCAGGGGACAGGAGGGGGCTGATGAAGAGCGCGGAGTCCAGAGGGGCACGGCGGCGGCTCCCGCTGAGCGATGCGAACCCTGCAAGGATTCCCTGCAGCACGGGAGGCCGCCCTGCGTGGAAAAGGGGCCGGTCCCGAGCTGGGAAGGAGGAGGAGAGGGTGGGTCGCTGTGTCTCCTGTCAGGCTCCCGCAGCCGGGCCGGCAGCGCAGGCGGCAGCGGGGCTCTGCGCTCACCGCGGGGCAGGAGCCCCGGCGCTCCCCTCCACCATGATCCTCTGGCTGTGCCTCTGCTGGGGCTTCTCCCCCTCGGCGGGACAGCCCGACTCGGAGCTGATGGCCAGGTACCTGGAGGAGCAGCTGCTGGCGGACTACAGCATCGTGGAGCAGGTAGGTTTTAAGGAGGTGGTTGCTCGGGAGCAGCAGGTGGACGCGGCTGGCTTGTCCCCTCTTCACCAGCAGTGCTGACATGCGGGGCAGTCTGATAAAAATGCATTTATTCCACCTGTCCCTGCAGCTCAGCTCCGTGGGAGGTGCTAAAACCAGCATGGAGTGGTGCTGGAGGTGCTAAGCCAGGAGGTCCCCATCCCGTGGTGGTGCTGCTGCCCCGGGACGGGCTCGGTCTGACACCCATCCCCACGGCTGTGCTAACGAGGCATTTCACAGGGACAAGGGAGTTAACGCAGTGTCCTGGCCGCACTCCAGTCTGAGTAATGCCGAGTATCTCAAGCTCGGGGGAAAGCTTTTTCTGCCTATGGTCTTACTGTACTTGATTTTTAACTCGTGCTGAATGTTTCTTTCAGCTTCTAAAACGCTTCTTGACAATGAAAGAAAAAATATATATTCTACAAGTGGGGGCTGTTATGTTGTGCTATTGTGTGGCTTAGATTTTCTGATGAAATGGGATTGAAAGAGCAATGAACTTTTTGCAAGAGTTTGGCTGGTGGTTTGGGAGGCTGCGATCCATTTCAAGTGGAAGGTGTCCCTGCCTGTGGCAGAGGGGTTGGAACTAGATGATCTTTAAGGTTCCTTCTGATCCAAACCACTCTGATTCTGTGAAAGCCTGAGCTTCAGGTCTGTGCTCACATCTCTCAGGTCCATAAGAGATACCACATGTGACTTTGGGTCACTTGGGCCATCAGTCAGTTATCTAAATTTCATCAGATCTGAGAGGCTCCATAGTATCTGAGACACCCATGTGGGCCTGACAGATACAATGCAGGAACTATGGAATACCTGTGCCGTGCTGGAGGTCAGGTGGGATAATCCAGTGTGTCTAAAATGTCTGTATTTGACTGTATTTGGCATCTTCTGCCATGCAGTAGAGAGGGAAGAATGAGACTCTTCACGTGTACCTGTACCCATTGCACCTAGAATAGGAAGAATCTCTCTCCAGAAGCATCCACATCTTTCCTGTATGAGGAAACAAATCTGTTGTCAACCCTGATTACCATGAATGCATATTCCTTTCTGTGGAATTCAGCCAAAACCCAACACTGTTTTACAAACCCACCTGTCTAAGTGGGAGAGAATATCTCTGCCACTGCCAGTGGAGTGGTATCTGGGATCACTCACCTGCTTTGGGGGGAAATCAGTAGCAAAGCTCAGAGAACTGGGTCACAATGCTGAAATAACCTGGCTGATGTTGCTTGAGGCATACGAGGGTATTTTCACAGGAGCTGTGCTGCTGGCAGGTCAGTGGCAGCAGTTACTTCCACCAGAAAAGCAATGATGTGTAAATAGGTGTGGTGACCTGGTGGCTGGGACAGCCAGCTCTAGAAGAGGACATCTGTCTGTCCTCACTGAACACCTGAGCCAGGCTGAGAACAGGCAGAAGCTCCCCTAGATCGAGACACTGCACTAGAAACAAATCCACTGCACAGCTTATACACACCATGCTGGGATTAACAGATGGCAATAAGTTATGGGGTCACTACTAGCAATTATCTGGCTTTAATGAGTGTGTTGGAAGGCTTTAAAGCTAAAGGTTGATGGTAATTTGGAAATGGTTCCATTAGATGATGCCAGTGAAGCTGTCTGATTAGAACAGTCCAATGGACTGATCACAAACCCTGCAGCAGTGCTTTGGCAGTAGTCCTAGAAAACAGGATGCTGCTATCTGGTGATCCTTAGCTCCTCACTGATGTACACGGGGTATCCCCAAGACTTTAGGAGGTGGTTCTTGAGAGAGCCAAGTCACACAGAGCCTTCTTATGCAGTTAAGCAAGTAAACAAAATGGGTTTGTGGTGGGGAAAATAAAGCCAGGAACCAAGTTTCCAGTTTCACTGATTAGTCTTTAAAAACCCCTGTGACCATTCCACACAGAACAACAGGTGGATTTGTTCCAAAAGGTAAACCTTCAGTACAAAAATACTGAGGGCTATTGATCTCTCATCCCTGCCTCTGCTCCAAGCAGGACCAACTTCACAGACATTTATCCATCTTGTTCTGAAGAACCTGCAGTGATGGAGACTCTGGAGCCCCTCACAGCAGGCTCCTGAGGGGCATTATTTGTCTAACAGACCCAGACAGAAAGTTTCTTCCAAAACTTAAGATGCAAACAATTACTCCTCTCCTCTCCTCTCCTCTCCTCTCCTCTCCTCTCCTCTCCTCT
>VZTI01003705.1:945126-992317 GCA_013397865.1 Struthidea cinerea
TTCATTAAGAATTTCCCAAGGGACCTCTTTTCCCTTGGTTCTAGTTTTACAAGATGCTGGCTAAAATAATGCAGAAGGAAATAGTAAAGATTCTTGTGGATGAAACTTTAATTTCCCCATTGGGCATTCCTGAGCTTTTCAATGCATGATACAAACAGACATAAAATCATCTCTTTGGCAAGGGCTGCTGCTATTTCAGTGTAAACCAACAGAAAGGGCAAATCAGGTAAAAAAATATTGTTGCATTCTTCTGCTCTCTGGGGTTCCACTGACATTTTAAGATGGCATTTGGCTTCCCTCATGGACGAAACTTGCTCTGGGGAGAAGTTGTTGAGCTGAGTCTCACAGCATGTGAGAAGAAGTCAGAGGAGTTGATGAGGAGGGTGATACAGTGAGTACGACTGCACTGTCATAGGTGAAGCACTTTGTTTCATAATAAGGTCTGCGGCTGAACTTAAATATTTTTATTCCCTCTTTGCACATGACTAGTGCTTTTCTGTCACTGAACAATAAATACACAGTACCTGTGGAGAGTATTTAGGCAACAGATCTTCTCTTGAGCTAATATTTATCCAGCTGAAGCGGTAACGTTAATTTAAATTAATTATAGAACCATAGAATGATTTGGGTTGGAGGGGACCTTAAAGATCATCCAGTTCCAAATCCTTGCCATGGGCAGGGACATCTTCCACTAGACCAGGTTGCTCAAAACCACATCCAGCCTGGCCTTCAATATTTCCAGGGATGATTTTAGCATCCAGGGCCAGGGCTAAAGGCTGAGCTTCCTGCCATCATATAGAGGGTCCCTCACCAAGCACCATTTGCAAAACACCCAGCACCTCCTTGCCTGAGACAGCCACATTCCACTGCTGAGCTTTGATCAGTGGGTCTGTTAATATAGAAGAGACTCAGGTTTTAATTTTAACCAGAGGAACATTTGAACCTGGCCATGGGTGATCAGTCACAAAGCCCCGCCGTGTCTGGGATTAAACAAGTGACATGTCTGCTGTAAGATGAGTAGGCTCCACTAACTCCCTTAACTCTTGGCAGGTTGCTCGCCGTGTCCCAAGACAGGCCAAATTCCTGCAGAGGCTGGTACGTATCACACCCTGCCTTTATTTTCCCTCATGGGAACTACACTTTCCCTGGATGTGTGTGGGGGTGTGTGTGTGTGTGTGAATCCCTGTGCCCAGGAATGAGCTACGTGGTGGTAGAGTGAGATTCTGGGTAACAACAACAAAAAAATCTTCATTTTGATCAATGCAACAGGTACAGGTTCTTCTAATATTTCCCAATCCATCTTCTCAAGCCCAGATTTGGAGAAGGAACTCTTAATGTTACAAACCTTAACCACACAGTGAACATCGGCCTGATGAAATCTCATGGAATTTGAAGAGAAAGGGAGATTTTGCTTTGAAATTCGAAGATCTGTTGTTCTCTGACAAAATCTACTGTAGAAAGGAAGAAAACAAGGAAGCCAATATCCTTCTTTCAGCACGGAAATCCACGGTTTAGATGTAGAGAGGCAGCCAGTGGAATTGCTGTTCATGGCCAGTTATTTTTCCTGGCTTTTCTGGGGACTTCCCAGTTGAGGACTGGTGGAACTCATTTCACTCAATGAGCAGCCATCACCTTAACAGCTTCTGGTCCCCTTCATCTTTGACAGTTTGGAAGCAGCAGCCTAGAGAGAAACTCTCAGGCTTATTACCAGTTTATTACTTCTAATCTGAGAGACAGTCAATTTGTTTTGATGAAAGCAACTGATAAAGGCAAAAATATGGAATGGATTTCATTTACATTCAGCTCTTTTTCTGTCTTTCCAAATATTTCATGTAAACTAGCATAAAATAATTTGTTTGACAAGAAAATTTCAGCTGCCAGTTCATCATCATAACCGGGACACCTCCACAAAGCATCCAGCCAACCTGCCTCATAGCAGTGTGCTAATCTGCTGCCTTGGCATTCCCTCACTTAATTTTTGATAGGGATGATAAATCACAGCGATAATAACATTAAACAAATGGTTTGTTTTGCTTTTTTTTCCTTTGAGCTGCCTCTCATCTTCTGAAGGCCTTAATAAAAAGTGCAGAAAACAAACAGGCGTTTGTGCAGCTGTAAGTCAGAGCACCAGGCACTGATGGATTGTGCAAGAGCTCCAGGGAATGCAGCACAGGAATCACAGACTGGAACTTGGGCTGCCCGCCCAGCCTGACTGAGCAACCTGTTTGGAAACAGCCTGTGCCCACACCATTTATATTTTCTATATACAGGGAACAGCAGATCCCTTGCAGGGTTAGGAACATGAACCAACTAGTTCATCCTCAGCTCTATGTGATGCCCTTATTCAGTGTTTGATTTCTCCAACACAAATTCACATCCACCAGGAAGACAGAGGGGTGTTGAATGTCTTTTTTTGTTGTGGTTTTTTGCCATTCCTCAGATTTTAATGATATCAGAACTGGAGCTTGCTCAGTGGATTTGCCCCATCCCTGGAAGTGTCTAAGGCCAGGTTGAACAGGGCTTGGACCATCCTGGTCTAGTGGAAGGTGTCCCTGCCCATATCAGGGGGTTGGAACTGGATGAACTTTAAGGTCCTTTCCAACCCAAACCATTCTGTGATTCTGTAACAGAGGTCAGCTGAAGCCAGCAAAGAGTGGATTTAGCAAAAACACCCTAAGTGATGTGTTTTTTCATCTAAAATATCATTAAGCTGTAGAACTCCTTGCTACCAGATGTTGCAGATGCTAAAATTTACATGGATTCAAAAAGCAGCTGTGTAAAGTAATAGAAGAAAAATCCACAGAATACAAATACACCACCAAAATACCACCCTTGACTCGGGAGTTCCTTCAGCCACAAATTACTGAAAACTGAGAGAATATTTCTGGGTGGTATCAGTGTAGGTTGGACTGATTTTACACTCTTCTCTAAGCATGTGCTGTTGGTCTCTGCCAGGGACAGGCTACAGGGTGCCTAACAGGGTTAGAACTGCTTTTTTCTCACCCAACACAACCATCCTCACGTTGTTGTCACAACAAGGGCAAGTTTGTGTTCTCTGTCACATTTGAAAGACTTTCTGAGTTCCTGTGAATCCATCAGTGCATTCACAGTGTCAGACAGGTCACTGCAGAGCCACTTGTAATCTAAAGTAAAAGGCAAAGGGCTTGATCCTCTTTTGCTGATGATCTGTCAGCTATATATAAACCCACAGTTTATGATGAACTGCAGCACATGGGGGTGAATGCAGAAGGTCTGAAACCAGAGAATTTGCTGTAGTTTCTGATTCTTTCTGTAACTTCTCTTATTAAATCCTCTGTGTGCCTTTCTATGCCCCAGGGAATTAGTGGCACAGAAGACTGAATGAAGCATCAGCTCATTATAACTGAAAACATTCCTACAACCCTACTTTCAATCAAAACTCCCCATCCTCTCCACCCTCAGGATAATGAGACTGGAAAGCCATGCCTGTGCATCAGAACAGCAGGATCTAGTTCTAATTAACAGCCGTTAGTTAAGCAGGGGTCTGAGGGTGGGACATTAGCTCTGTTCAGGGGTGTTCTAGTCTAGATCTACAGATCCATTGCACTGATCTGCCTAAAATCAATGAGGTGAATCCTACCCTGGAAGTTCTAATCTCTTGCCATTGTGCTCCATGCGAGCTGAGCAGGGTCCTGGACAGAGACCACATTCCCCAGTTAAAGATATCTATCATGATTAGGTTCATCTGAGACACATTATCAGTCTTTCCAAGCCTTGGAAGTGTGGGCAGGCAGGGCTTTATGCCAAGTCTGTTGGTAAGTCTGTCTTTCCAGTGGATCTTCATTCTTCCATTTGCCTGGATTCACTAACCCAGCAGCTTGGTTAGTTGGATGCCCAGTTACTTCTGATGCCATCAGCTACTGCAGAAATGTTCTTGTTTCATACTCAGACAAACACTTGCTCCCTTTCTTAAGCCATTTGCCAAAATTATTTTTGTTCTGAAAGAAAGCCTGGACATGTAGCTGAAGAGCCTGTTCATGTCCTCACAACTCTTACGTGACTGTGAGTTTTTATCAACCTCAACAGGAAGAGTCTCACTGTATTTGGCTCAGTGAGGTTGCTCTGTGTTTACAGTGTATTCTACCCTTTATCTCCCTTCTGCTTTTGAAGGTTTGGTCTTTGATTGTGTAAGTCGATGCACAGATTTTTGGGTTCAAGGGCTGCCCACAGTTAAGTGCACTGAAGTATTCCAGGAAGAAAACATTTGAGCTCCGTGGAGATGTTGCTGTCAAAAAACACATTAGTCTGGAGAAATGCTCCAACTCAGTACTTGTGCACGAAAACACATTCCCAAGAAGCAGAAATTGGCTTTCAGCTTCCATTGCTACATCATGTGTCATTCACTGCTGTCTCTGCTGCTGCTTTGCTGGAAGGAGTCCAATTTGGGCTAAAAAGCTTAAAATATTTTGCTTGAGATGTCACAGTGTCAGTGTTTTTTATTAAATCTCTTCATCCATTGGTGCAGACTTCCAGGATGGATTCTCAGCAGAGGAGGACTCATTTGACTCCATTGACAGCAGTTTCTCTGTTTACATAATTTAGGGATCTGACTGGATGAATTTGAAGGTGCTGCTTCATACATGGTGATGTCAGTCTTCAAGAAGTCTTCCATCTGCTCTTGTGTGCAGGGCAGGGTCTGTGACACAGTTCTGGACCCCATGGGGACATATTTTGGGCTTCTCTTCCCAGGCCACAAGGGAATAATCCTGATCCTCTCACACAGTCAGAGTTGAAGGCTTCAGTTTAGGACACAGATGGATTTTGTCAGGGTGTTTCACAACTTAAAGGCTGGCATAAGCAGAGCTCTCAGACCCTTCCCAAGCTCTGCTGAATGTCTGTGGCCTCTGTGCATGAACAAAGGCAGTACCACATTCCTGATTTACTGTTTGCAGCTCACCTGTAATTTTGAGGACAAGCCCACCTTGCCTGCTGTTGTCAGGAGGTCTAATACTCATCAGGTGGGAGTTTGCTAGTACACATTAAATATTAAATCCATTGAAACACTGAAGGGCTGAGTAACCCAGCTGTCTGTTTAGAGGTGACCTTTTCACTCCTACAGGAAACCAGGCCTCGGATGTCTGAGTTCCACGTGAGATCCACGATCATTTCCCGCTACGCTTTCACCACCGTGTCCTGCACCATGGTGAACAGCGGCTCTGAGGCACGGGAAGCGGTGTTTGAGATGCAGATCCCAGCTGCAGCTTTCATCTCCAACTTTACCATGTAAGTAAGTAATGCACAGACCAAGTCTGTGGATGCCAGGATACTAAATTCAAATCCTCACTGTAAACAGGGAGGGATACTATTCTATTTCCCATCTGAGTGTATTTTAACCACTTCCTTGTCCTCCTCTCTCTGATTTGAATGAGAAAACTCTCTTCAAGTCCTCAAAAACCTTTCCAGAGAAAGTTTCAGCAACACTGGCACATATATTTATCTTGCCTGACTGACTGTAATGCCTCAGAATCTTCTTGTTCTTCCATGTTCTCCACATTGCCAATGGAACAGAAGTCAACTCCAACCAGCAGATAGGTTCAGTGGCTGCTGGAGGTGTGAATGATAAACCAAATAGAGAGAAACCTCATAGTGAAAAGACTAATAAACTCTTGGTCTGAAACATATTTGGTTTGATCATGCTCAGATCCTCTCTACAGGCAGATATTGGGGCCACAGCTTCAGACTTGACCAAAGGGGATAGGGGACCCACTCTTTAAGAAATACTTCCATTTGGATTGAATAGGAGGAATAACAGACTTTTGCCTTTGTACTGGGCTGGTATTTCCAGCCAGGGAATGTCTGAGTTGGCTTCTGTCCCAGACACTTGGGTGGACTCAGGAGAGTGACACCAGCAGCACTCTGAGATTCTTCTCACATCACCGTCTGTGAACTCACCTGCAGCAAATGTACATCTGTCACTGTACTTGGGTGCAGAGTGACCATGCTGACATCTCTGATCTCTCCAGGAGCATTGGCAACAAGACTTACTATGGAGAGGTGACGGGGAAAGAAAAGAAAAATAGAAGCGATGACAAAGAAAGGCACAAGAAACCTCCGAGCCCCACAGAGGGAAGGTGAGTGTTGTGCCTTTGGCTGTGTTCTGGGAAGGGATGCACTTTCCTTCCACCTTTATCTTGGCTGCCTTGGCACGCCCATCCGTGGATTTATAGGCAGGAGCAGCTAAACTGAATGTTATCTGCACTGTCTGGTGTCATCCCTATACTTCAAGCCAAGTAAAATTGTGTGTGGCCTTTTCTAACCCTGCCACACAACTTTTTAAATTCCAAGATGCTCCAGGATATACTACTGGGGGAAAGAATTCTTGTTACTTCCTGAATAACAGAAAGGAAAATGAAGGTCCTGTCATGGGCAGAGTCATTCACTTCACTCAAGAGGGAAGCAAAAATATACTTTATTTATATAAAGTAGTAAATCAACAAAGTTCAATGGTAAATGCAACAGGGGTTCAACAAGATTTGATGGGAAGGTTCACTTGATTATTTTATAGGGAACAGGGTAGGCAAAACCATCAGTGGGAGGTGAAGGAGGTGATGTGTGATGTGCATGGAGTGTGAAGGTGTCTTTGGATTTTCTTTCCAGGGAGAATGGCTACGAGACTTTCAAGGCCTCTGTCTTCATTCCTCGCAAGATGCAGGCCAGGTTCATACTTCACTATGAAGAGCTTCTGCAAAGGCGGCTGGGGAAGTACGAATACACCGTCAGCATCCGGCCCCAGCAGCTGGTGGGGAGGTTACGAGTGGAGGTGAACATCCTGGAGAACTCGGGAATAGTGTCCCTGGAGGTGCCTCCCCTTCGAAACAGCAAGCAGAAAGGCAATGGGAAAGCTGAAGGTAAGGAGAGATTTTATGACTTCTGTGGTTCTGTTACTTGTGGGGCCCTGATCACTCCTCAAGAAGTGGCCTGGCAGTGTGGGATCTGTTCTCCCTGGATGACTGTGTCTGTGTGGTATCTGTGCATGAGCCTGTGAGCACTTTGAAGCTTAATGAATACAGGGCTGATCCCATTCATCTCAATAATGGGCCTTTTTTTTTTGCTATTGTCTTTAAGAGCTTTGAACTGGGCCCTCAGGCCTTGTGCTCAGCACTGGAGCAGGCTTTTCCCTGGCTTCCACATCTCCTGGGAAATGTTTATTTTAAGTGAATTGTTTTTTCCATCCATCCATGCCAAGGCAGATAGGAAATCCTGCACTTCAGAACATGGGAAATTCCAAGAGGAAAATCCATGTTTTGCCAAAGCACTAAGTGCTATCTGAGCATCTGCTCTTACCTCCAGCCGTCCTCACTTGCTGTTCAGACAGTGTAAAGGAAATTTTTTCTGGTGTAAACCAACAGTGAAGGGCTCGGGATACTGTGATTGCTACATGTTGTCAAAAAACTCCAGAAAAGAAGGATGGAAGGAGGATGCAGAGTCTTTTGGGACTTGACCCTCAGTCAATCCAAGCGATACAGTGCCAGCAAAATCAGTGGAGCTGTTCATGTCTGCCACAGAAAGATCCTAAAGCACATGAACTGGCGTTAAACTGATTGCTCAGGGGGATCCTACTGATTTCATCCAAATCACAGCAAGATCAAGGCTCTCAGTGACTTGGACTATCTTCAGGTCAAGCCTCATTAGTCTCTGTGTCGTACATCCACGTGCCGCGTGATAAATGTGCTCTGCTCCTCATCAGGAGAGGCAGGAAGCCTTTTTCACCTATCAGGGAGTATCACAGTGCATTGCTGGCCTATGGTTTCCTGCAAGGCATCTGGCATTGATCAAGGCTAGAGACAGACTAAGCAGAGCAGACGCACTGTTGGTCCAGTGCAGTATGGAAATTCCTACATGTAAATGACATACAGGGAAAACTCATGAAACTCACTATCCAAATGGCAGTCTGGGAGCACTGACATTCTTGGCATCGTGCTTCAGATTTCAAAGAGCTCGTATAAAAATGGGCCTGAGCTGTAGGATTCCATAATCCTCCCTAGCCAGTAAAATGTATATAAAATAGGTGTTTCACTGCAGGATGGGTAATGCAACTGAAGCTCAGATTCCCTGTGCTTTATCTGTGTTCAGAATTCAGTTACAGACTCTTTCTGTCTGGAATCATCCCATGTGGTTGTCCACTATATTCCAGCTGTCATCTCTCAAGCCATATCCAAAAACAAGCCATCATTAGCTCCTCCCTGAGAAGCCTTCTTGCTCATATGACACCCAGAGACCCAAGAGCCTGGGATCTGCACATCCAGTGAGACCTCCAGGGGAGGCTGTGGGTTTTTAAGTGAAAGACTTAAAGGTGAATTGTGAATCTCACATTTAAAGAGGGGCTGCTTGGCAGACAGTCTGTAAACTGGGAGTAAATCAGGAAAAAGTGTCTCTCTTGGATTCCCATGGCTTGAAATTCTTCAGTACCTTTTGGCTGGGAGAGCATGGAAGCAAAGCCAGGTGCTGCAATACTGTTACCTGTGGTACCCCAGTTTAGGGGCTGTGACTTAAAAAATTATGACATTTGGAACAGAGGCCTGAACATTGGAAAATGGTACTGCCTGACTGGTTTGAGTTTGAATATGACATGAAAACGCTTTTCCTCCATTTCCTGTGTCTAAGAAGATGCCTATAGTGTCTCAGTTAATGATAAAATATGAGATTTTGATAAGTATTAATAAATTGCTTGAGAGCACAGGTTGTGCCATCAAGCCTCAGCAAGCAAGGGCAACCCAGGTTCTTGTTAATAGATCCCTTGGGGCAGATTAGAGTGAAATGACAATGAATGATCAGTGTTTGTAAATACACGTGTAGGGTTTATTTTAGAACAACTTGGTTGCACAGGAAAACAGATATGCTTTGGTTCTTATTATCTCTAGTCATATGACAATATAAAACCATAAAAATATTGCTTAAGAAAATGTATAAGAGTAGAAAGAGCTCACCACCTGAAAGACTTGTGATGAGACTTGGTTGTTGTAATTTCAATGTCTGGTGGCCACAGGCCAGAGCCATCAAATAGTGAAAGAAGTCCTAGGGAAACCCACAGAATACACAATCTATTGGGTTTCTATTCACTCAGGTTCAGGTGGCACTGGAGGTGCCCAGGTACCTCCCCCGGGGCAGGGAGTTTGAAATGGTTGTTGGAATGTTGTGGATCAGGGACACCTGGATGATGGAATGTTGTGGATCATGGGAGACTTCGAGAGTCTTTGACACCTTCTAAGAAGATACAGCTGCCTCTTGCATCAGCCCAGTTGGCTCCATTATGTCCCATCATGGCCCATCAGCAGCCTCGGCACCTTCAGGCTCCTGTGAATGTCCCAGCACTGCCTGAGCAGGGGAGTTATCACAGCTGAGTTCACTTGATAAGGACAAAGAGACAAAGTTCCCATCTCCCAGAGCTCATCTCTTTCCTTATCTGGTCCAACACCGGCTGCAGCCTGAGGGGGGCTGTGCTCACCCCTGGGTGGCTGCTTTGCACCTCGGCAGCTTTCCCTGAACATCTGAGCCACCAGCATCCCAGTGTCTCTTCCAGTGTCACTTGTGGATACATCTTTCTCATGGCTCTTAGAAAGTCCTGCATCCGTCCTCTCTGAATATGGAGCAGAGACAATGTGATGACAGGTCTTTCTAGGATGTTTCCTTTGACAGCAACTCCTGCGTGCATGGCTCCATCTGGGCGTTGTATTTTTCCCAAAGGAAGGTATTAGGCACGTGACTTTTGGAAAACAATCTTTTCGCATGTGCAGGTGCTGTCTTCTGTCACATGCAAACCCCAAAACAGGAGGCATTGAGGCCAATGATCCTGACCTCCTCTGGTGACCCCAGAACGGAGCCACTTTCTGAATGATGTCCTGGATGCTGTTCTCATCCTGTTCCTCCAGTGTAGCTGTGTGAGAACTAGTCATGGGCTTGAGCAGGAGACACTAGGCTGCTTGAGGATGACTGTTTCTTTCTGAAGTCAAAGGTCTCGGAAAGCTTTTTAGTTCTTATAACAGCTGTCTGGAAGTTTCCACATGTTAATGGAGGATGAACTCTGCATTTGAGCTCTAATTTTGACTCTGCCAGACTCCAAAATAATTTAGGTTTAACTGTTCCTCTTGTGAGGATGACAATTTCGTATGGAAAATGCTTTTTCCTGCTCTGTTTACTTCTTCAGCTGAATTTAGTGGAAAGTTTGTCTGAAGGCTCTACTAACTCCCTCAGTGTGAGCACAAACCAGCCCAAGCATTTGGAGCTCATCCATGCTCTGGACTCTGAAATATCTCATAGATTTTTCTCTCTCTGTCACTTGTTTGAAAAGAACAAGGCCAATAAACAGAGGAGAGTAATTGTGTTCCAGATATCAAGTGCTGCCTAAAAAAGAAACCTGGGGAAGACATAGGAACTGTGTTTAAGAATATAAAAGGCTACTGCAAGGAGGAAAAGGATCCTGTGCCTTCTGTGTCAATAACCGAAAGAACAAGAAGTCATGGGTTTATAATCCACAAGGAAAAATGTAAATTAGACATTGGAAACATCTAACAATGAAAAAAGTGAAGCTCTGGAAAGGACTGGCAAGTGCAGGCACTGCGTTTCCATTACTGGAGGTCATTTGTGTTTCCTGATTGTATCAAAAAACTAAGTAGGAAGGGATTTGGTCTGGGAACAGGGGGTGGATTAGATAAATTACCTTCCAGACCCGATTTTTGTTATTCCAGAAAAAAAAAAGGTTTTTTGGACCCTTTCTATCAGACCATTTTTTGGTTTTTAACTTCTGTCCCAGAGATGGAGATGAGTGGCTATGAAGAGGGTGGGAGAGATTCCTCAGCAATTCTTGTCATTTACAGGGGCTGTGTGAGACAGCCCTGGAAACTTCCTCTCCAGAGATCCCTAGAGTACTGTCTGTGTTACAAGGGATGGCATTTTTCACCTCCGGAGAGTGTTTTGAGGAGCAGCAGAGGGAGGCAATGTGATCCACATCACCTAGATTCCACGTTGCGTCAAAAAACAGATTACGTGTGATTGTGCCCATTTAACAGGTGGGGAAACTGAGGCATGGAGTCGCTGCCTAAATCGGCTGATTTCCAATGGTCCATAGAACAGTTAAGACTGGAGCTCGTGCTGTTGTGGCGCAGCATCTTGTCCTCACCCATCACTGCATTTATGGCAGAGAAACATGGAAGTGCTGCCCAAAGGCCACGGACATGGATGTGCGGGAGGAATAAGGAGAGAGCTCCTGTTTCCAGCGTGGGACTGATTCTCACTGACCCCAGTGCGAGATGACCAGGCAGCCTAACCCACAGCAGGCTTTCCTTTCAGCAGTTACGGAGAAGTAACGTGAAGCTCTCAGATCAGAAAATATAAATGAACTTTAAAGCCATTTCTATGTATTCTAGGCATTTCCCACACACCGGCAGTAAAATGGGATTTCTGGAAGCAATAGAAGACAGATGGAAAATCCAAGAAGGCAAATACAAGCAAATCTGATGCATTATGTATTGAAAACATATTGCATCTGTTGATTCATCAGATCAAAGGGTAGCTATAAAAATAAAAACAGATCAAGACTGAGGTAAAATCTTACAGTGATGTTGATTTATAACTTATCTTTGCCAGAAGAAATCTGAACTATACACGGATTTTAGAAAAAATGTAAGAGCTCTGGGTAATCATTTTAGAAGCTCCCTCTAAGATCCAACATGAGTGTCCTTATGTGAATTCAGTGTATTGGCTGGGACCTCCCTTTCTCTTTCCATCAGGATGAATGGATTGGAGGTGGCACAGCATGAGAAGCTGTGATGCAGAGTCAGTTCTTGATTTTACTGAAATTAAATGATGTCTGTCATTCAGTCACCTTGGACAAGGCTTTTGCTGAGGAGTTTTTTTCACATTCCAGGTGCTCTAACTATAATTTACTTGTGTAAAAGTTGGGCCTATGATAAAACCCTTCCCTATATCAGCAGAACAGTCTTGTGCCTTGTCTATTCAAATACTCACAGGACAGCTGTGAAAGTAAAGCAAAATCATCCTGAGAATAACATCCTAGAGTGCTATTGACCTATGAATCTTACTCTCATTCCTTGCCTGGAGGAGCCTAGATTGTACATGGTACTTCAGAGTAAAAGTTACAGATTTGGCTAATCATTTTATAAACCCATAAGGACTCCAATCCTGGCATTTCTATGGACTTTGACCTGTGGGAAGTCAGGTAAGTTAGGTAACCACTCCATGCCTCCATTTTCCTGCTTGTTAAATGGACATAATCACATATTTCTGGTTTTGTAAATCACGGTGGGGTCTGGATGTGAGGTTGTATTCATTGTTGCACACAGATGTCACGTTGCCTTTCCCTAATGCTTCTCAAAGCCCTTTGCAAAGGGGAAGTGCCACTGCTCATTACATAAACAGAGCTACAGGAACCCCTGGAGTGGAGCTTTCCCAGACTGCCTGCACCTTGTCATTTGGATCAGTATTGTTAATTTATTGTTAATTAAAATTATCCTAAAGCAGATGTCTCTCTGGCCAGATGTATCATACCCTAATCTCTGACACTCTTGACCTGATCTCCACTTGCATAGTGTGAGCCTGGTAATTAAGCTTAGATGTAGGTATTTGCATTGTGTATACCTGAACTGGAACTGAATCTCTCCCATCCCTGATTTCCCTGTCATACCACAGATTTTTCGGGCATTTTTGGCAAAGATTTGAGATTTCCCCTCACAGTATAATTAAGCAGCTGATTCCTACCAATTCTAATCAGCCCAGGAGCAGATGTAATAGAACTTCTGTGCCTCAGAGGAGTGTTGGAATAATCACTGTGAGAGCTAAAGCACCCAAGAACAACTTCAGTTGAGAATCTATTTTTGTGTTTTCAAACAGTTAGGAAAAGGGGGAAAGCTCTCAAAATCTGGAGAAGTTCAGGGGCCAAATCTGACCTTTGTTCAGTCTCGTGTAAGGGTCTCAATGGAGTTCCGAGGGAATGAACAGTTGGCAGACCAAAAGAGGGTAAGGTGGGATTTTGTTTACATAGGGAGGCAACAGGGAACTTCCACATCCCTTATCTTTCAGAGAATGAGCACAGATAGCAATACAAGAATACAATTCCTGCAGGGTGACTCAGACCTAAGTAATTTTCTTTCTCTGAGGTGCCCTCTGCCAGGTACATCCCTCTTTATTGACTCAGGATGGATTTTCAGAGTTTAGGATGAGTTACATCTTAGGGATGCAGTTTGTGTGACTGCACTGGCAGTGTTGGATTTTGTCTGAATTAGTTAGACTGAAATTGCAGTGACTACAATGATAACTTTTGCTGAACATAAAGGCAGCTAAGATGACTTGTTAAACTGCAGACATTACACATAAGATACTTGTCAGATCAAGGGATCAGTCACTCGGATCAATCCCACCTCACATGCCTGCAGTACGTCTCAACATGCCACCTCAAGAACTCTTTATAATCAATAAGGAAGAATCTACAGTGTGATTCATCTAATCTGGGAAGAGATGTTTAAACAGCTCAAATGAATCATGCTTGCATCTACTGGCAGGATCTCAGTGTAGGATCTGCATCCTGGCTGTCTAGAGCTGGCTGCAATTAACAGCATGTACATGTCTGAGGTGGTGTGTTTGGCCAAACAGAACTGAACACAGGGCTTTTGTGTAAACATTTCTATCCCTGATAGCATTGCAAGATGGGTTTCAGTTTAAAGTTAGAGGAGAGGGGTTATTAAGTTCTCTTTTTATCACTGGTGAGTTGAATCTTCAATCTCAGGAAGTCATTGTTGTGGTTGACCTGGCTCCATGGCAATACCACCTGTGCTGTGCTTTGACATCTGTGAGGCAATGGGAAAAACCTGTAATATTGTGTTTTTATCTCAACAGGTGATGTGTCTCCTCCTCCCTCTACTGTCATTGGGCACACCAAAACCTTAGCTAAGGTTACATTCAATCCCAGTGTTGTTGAACAAACCAGAATTGCCCGAAATGGAATTCTGGGAGACTTCATAATTAGATATGATGTCAACAGGGAGCTGAGTGTTGGGGATGTTCAGGTATTGTACACGTAATTAATCTTCTCTGTTTTATTAGCTGTACCTGAGGTGGTTCAATTGTCTTGCTTGCTCCAAATTCCTAGAAATGCTTTCAAAGTGAAGGCTACTCCTCCATCTTGTAAGAACTTTGCAAAATAAAACCAGTCAATTGGCAGCCACAAGATGGACTTAAACTCCAACTTCACTGAGCTTTTTTTTTGCGTCTGCTTTTCAGTTTCTCAATATACTGGCTGTACATACCTGGATACAAGGCCAGTTCCTCAAGCACGTGTTGTGGTTCTGATTTGTGGGCACATATCCTTGCTGCATTTGGAAGGAAACCCTAATGTCAGCCATGGAAGGAGATGTGGAGAGGTCCAGTTGGCTCATCCAGCCTGGATAAACAGGGGACCAGAGTTAAGAAGGATGTCAAGCAGCATTCATACCCTCCAGTGTAGACAGAGTCACTGAAAGCAGCCAAATATCTAAATATCCCCTAATGATGTGTGTGGAATATTGTACCACGATCTGCCTTTGATTCCTGACTCCCTTGCTCTTCCACAGATCCTCAATGGGTATTTTGTGCACTACTTCGCCCCCACAGATCTTCCCCCGTTGCCAAAGAACGTCGTGTTTGTGCTGGACAGCAGCGCTTCCATGGTGGGGACCAAGCTGAGGCAGGTGAGCTCCTTGTGTCTGCCAGGGACTGCCTGGCTCTGAGGTGGCAAAGCTTGGTTCAGACTTTGTCTCACCATTTTTCTTCTGCAAAATGTTTGCTGTGTCTGAGGCGAGCGGTGGCTCTGAAGACACATCGAGGTGAGATGATTTACCTGCAATGAGAAATGAGCATGTTAGTGGGAATGGAATGGGAACAAGAAGTGTAGAAGGATTCATCGCTCTGTAAAGGTCAGTGCTGCCAAAACTGAGCACAGGGTTGTCCTGGGCGGTTCTGTTCTGAGTGGCTTGAAAAGAGGCAGATTAAGGAGAATTCCCAGCAAAGTGCATTCAGCAGACTGTTGTGTCCAGTCTAACAGCACAGAGAAGACACTGCTGCCTTTAAATTACCTTGGCAAAACCCTTAGTGAAGTATACCTCAAGAAGTTCTGCTGAAAGAAAAGTCATTTAGTCCTTTTTGGGAATCTGAGTCTTTCAGAGCAAATCTCAGATGTTTTTCCAAGGCACAGACCTTAACGTGAGCCACCATACCAAGCTGAAGGGCACATCAAATATAAATGGAATATGGATTCTATGGGTCCTAATTACCTTCCCCAGTGACTGGGGAAGAAGATGACTCTCTCATCAAGGGAGTAATTAACAAGCATTCCTAGTCCTTTGCTGAATGAGGTCTCAAATCAAGATGCCTGTGACTCTGTACAAAGTCCTGTGGACAGGGCCTGGCTCTTGGCTTTCTGTGATCCTCCTGCTGAAAAATGACCACCCTGCCTCTCAGAACAAACAGTTCTGGCACAAGTGCCCCCAGTCCTGCATGCTGGAAGCAGACAGTCAGTGGCCAAGTGCTGAACCAGGGAGATTAAGTCTCCAAAGGGCTTTGGTGCTTTTGTGAGCTGCACAAGTAGTCAGCAGATTAACCTTGCACTATGAAAGCTTTTATTGTCCTCCTGAGTTATCAGAGTTTCTTTTCATTACACCTACTAGAAACAACACAGCCATTAACCCCTGAAGGTTTACTTCATAGCCTAGGCAGTTCCCGCTGCTAAACATGCATGAATATCCGGTAAATTATCTACGGAGAGGTTCCTCCTGAGCCTGAAGTGAAAGAAGTGTCTATCCAGAACCTTTGTTGAGGGTGTACCCAACTTTTTGCCTGTTATCTCAGTATATTCTTTTTGTGGAGAACCACTGCTACGTTATGGAGGAGTGCTATGTGATGGAGGCGCTTATCTTCCTCTGATTCCAGCTGCTCCAAAAAATAGAACTTCATGGAGTTAAGATCAAAATCATAAAACCCCACATAGATTAATCAAGAAAAGACCAAAATCTAAGACTGGCTGAAGTATAAACCTCTCTTGGTTCTCTAGGAAAGCGTGATCAGTCACAGCCATATCTGCTCAGTGTCCTTTTTACCCACTTGTTGACGCTGTTAAGATGTTTATTAAATTACAGACAGATTCCCTGGTGGCAGGATACATCTGAGCAGAAGAAATGTCTCCTTTTTGTCTTTTCTCTTGGACTCTCACAGCTGTGGTGGTCTGTGGTGGTGTGTAGAGAGCTGGGAAATCCCATGGGACTGTCTTTCCTCATTTCTCTCTGCTGAGTCACATGCAAGGTCAGCTAAAAATACAGCCAGCAATTGTAGAGAGAGCTCTTGTGGGTCAGCTGCAGAGACTATGGCAAAGGACAGTTTTTAGGATTGTATAAGCAGGGATGGGAAACATCAGCTGTGCACCTTTTTCTGCAGTAACTGGAGAAGATGTACTCTGCAGTCACCTGCCTTCACGAAGTAAATGGCAAAGTGACTCAGGTGGGGTCAGGATTTCATGTATCCTGCAGTTCCCATAACCCAACTGTGAGTCATTTATCTTTTCCGCTCCCAACGTTTTCCATTTCCAACATGAATTTTTATCTGTTTGTGCCATCCCTTTTTTCCTGAGATATCTCAGTCTTTGAAGCAACAAATGTCCAGTTGCAAACATACAGTGAGACTGGTTGATCAGCTTGAATCAAATAATTGGAGACGTTCAAAAACCATGTGGATGTGGCATTTGGGTACGTGGTTTAGTGGTGAACAGAGTGGTGCTGGGTTAGTAATTGGACTCGACGATCTTAGAGGTCTTTTCCAGCCTTAACTGTTCTTTGGTTCTGTGATTAAGACCCTTGAAACATTCCCCTCACCTCACTAAGAGATGTATTAACTTTGAGGGGAAGATATTTCTCCTCAGTTTTCACAGCCTCTGAGCTCTGGTGATGTCCAGCAGACTCGGATGTGTTGCAGCAGTCAAACTCCACTAGAGTCTGAGCCTTTGCTACAGTCTCCTTTTAGCACTGACAGGGATATGAAGTTCAGGAATAGAAAATTCTTGAGCATGATGAGAAAAAATTATTCATGCGCTCTAGGCTTTGCACATCATTACTGCTGTCCCACTGGCAAGGAAAATCCCCATGAACTTTGTTCCTTCGTTTGCAAAGAGACAGCAAGTTCTGTGTGGAATAGTTGCTTTTAACAGCCAGGAGAGCCTGGGGAACAGGTTGTATCTTCGGGGTTTACTGGGAAGCGAAATTATTTGCCCTTTAAGCGGTCTGCTCTTCTGATTTTATGGTACCTCTGGCTAGGTAGAAGGGGATATAGCAGCTTTACATTGGTATAACCAGGAGAAAGAGGGGCCAGTTGTAGGTTCACCACCTCGTGATTACCATGATTGCACCCAGCTTCACTAAACATGGTGAAAAAGGACCCATGTTACAGAACAAGCACGTTCCAAGCTGTGAGTATGTCCACAGGAGGATGAATTTGCAGGTGTTTTGAAGATATATAGTGAAATACAGTTGTTTCAACCACAGATTCATTTCACCTTACCTTTCCCACAGGCAATAAATGCCACACACTCAGTTAAGCAGCCGGCTTCACCGCAAGCCTGGCAACTTGTCAGCGGTGGTGTGCCAGACTGTAATTTTCTCTGAGGTTAATTGCTCTAGGAGGAACCCAGCTGAAACTGGGACCTGCTGAGGATTTGCAAGGGCTTCAGTTTATCCGCCTGTGCCTGTCCAAGGGACACTGTTGGTACCCTTGAGTCACCCACACTGCTGGAGCCCATCTGAGAGCCCTATGTGCCCAACCCCTCAACCTCTGTGCCTCAGCACAGACCCCCCTGAGGAGTTTCAGGGTGGTGAAAGAGCAGACAGGCACCTGAACACTCAATATTCTCTTTCCAAACTCCTCTGACTTCTGCTGGTTGCTGCAGAACTGGATGTGAGCCTGTTGACTGTTAGTTCAAATAATGGCTGCTGCCCAGGAGAACAACCTTAAATCACCAGGGAACTTTGGAAAAAATGCTCATTCTAATTACAGCCTTTAGAGTGTTCAAAGCTACTGTGACGAGGAAAGTTTTGTCGGGTTTTCCGTTTCTGTTGGAAAGAAACAGCCTGAGAGAACAAAGAAGAGCTGTCTGCAGCACCAACAACTCCATGCAGCTGCCTCCTACTCAGGAATGCACCACAGCAGAGTTATCTCAGTCCTCTCTGGAGGTGTGAATATGCGGTATAAGAACTACTACAGTAAATAAGACATCAGATCCATGTAGAACTTATTTGCTCTAAGAAAATAAAAATGAAATTTCTCTTCCAGGAGAAATGCAAGTACTTGTCATGCAGAAAAATAATCTGCCTAACCCTAAAACTATTAAGTAATGACAGGGTCATACAGAGAAACAAGTAACCTTCAGAGCAAGATGCTCTCAGGTATCCAGGGCAGGGAGCATCTGATTCTGGTCTTAAGACTAACAGCCAATTTTGCTTCATGCTGAGGCAGTAGAAGCAGAGACAAAATTTCCCAGGAAGAAACCAGGCCAACTATAAAGTGCAAGTGCTTTAATTGGGTTCAGAGTAAATAGGATGCAAAGGTAAGGGCAGAGTTTGGCATGGAAATGCTGCTGAGGCTTGAACTGAAAACCCATGAAGACACTGAGAGCTCTCCCAAAGGTTTCAATTGGACCATCACTGAGTTCACCAAAGGATGAACTTAAAACTGCTGCTGCTGATGTGCCAGACACAGCCCAGTGACCACCAGACAAGTCTGTAGTGAAATGGAAGTGGCTAAATAAAGCTGGGAAGTCAGTCCATGGATTGGGGTCATTGATGTTTATAGCCAGGCACAGCTATACCAGAGCTACAGACAGCACAGCTCTTGGTCTGAGACTGGGACTGAGGGCCCAGGCTGGAGCTTAAATGGGCAGGAGAGTGGGTGGAGGCCCCAGCTGTGGCTGGACAGAGCCATTAAAGCCTCTTGGTATCCTCAAGGCATTGGCAAATGCATAAAAGTCAGTGAAGTGAAAGAGCTTTCTTTAGTAGTCCTTTCCAAGCTGGAATTAAGGACTTTTTTCCAGCTGCTGGAGCAACACCTGGAAGGCAGACCTGGCTTCTATGTGTGTTTTCATCATGGATCTGTTATGTGAATTTGGGTAGGTTATTTTCTTTGCCTGTGCTTGTCTCTTTGCAGAGTCTTGTCTCTTTAGCTGGCAAACGCGTGTCTGGACTTACGGCTGTACAAAGATCCCCCAAGTGTAAAAGACACCAGATCTTTGCCAAGACTGAAGTTATTAGATTAGCACTGTTTGCAGCAACACTGCTATTTCCAACTCAATACCCCTTCACCCTTAATCAGGGTGTGTCCTACATGTTGCTCAACTGGGACCATTTGCTTCTGGCTGTGGAGAGCAGCTGAAGGTCAGAAGTGCTTGTGGCACCTCATGTGGAATCCTGCTGGAGTGAGGTCTTCCATGTTATGTTATTGTCATCAAACAATGTTCACAGGCAGCTCTGAGGTCCACATGATGTAATTTGAGGTCCCTTAGGAATGAGGGATATGATGCTGTGTCATGAGGAAAGAGCGTTTGCTTGGATATTTACCCCTGATCAGTGACATAATCTTGTCCAAAACATCTGCTCTCTTCTCTGCAGAGTTTTGGGCAAAGAATTGGCTTCTTCTTGTGCCTGAGGCAGTGGCTTCAGATGGAAGTGGGCAGGGGAAGGGCTGGAGGCAGAGATGTGCAGGAGGGAGTGGGGATCCTGGAGCTGGAGATGCTGAGAGGGTTTGGAAATGGTGAAAATTGGATATGGGGCAGATGTTGGAGTACTGTGAGGGCCCTGTGGCAGACTCTTAGGTGGGAAAACTGGCAAGTTTGCTTTTTAAAGGAACTATTTAGTGTTCTTGCATTGCTTAATGCTAACCCTGAGCAAAAGTGCTGGGTCTTTGCTTCAACCAACAAGCCATTGTCACCATCCCCACTCACTGGAGATCAGAGAATTCTAGAATGGTGTGGATTGGAAAGGACCTTAAAGATCATCCAGTTCCAACCCCCTACCATGGGCAGGGACACCTTCCACTATCCCAGGTTGCTCCAAGCCCTGTCCAACCTGGCCTTGAAAACTTCCAGGGATGGGGCAGCCACAGCTTCTCTGGGCACCCTGTGCCAGGGCCTCACCACCCTCACAGAGAAGAATTTCTTCCCAATAGCCAATCTAAATCTCTCTTCTTTTAGTTTAAAGCCATTCCCTCTTGTCCTATCACTAGGATCTTCTTGTAAAGTCCCTACCTCATGTCCTGTAAAAAGAAATGAAAATGGGGAAGTCACAAGGGAGGAGCAGCACATCTCTCCTAGCCGGTTACACCCATGGATAGGATGTTCTGAGTAGGGGCTAGAAAGCTTCAAACCTGTTAGGCTTCAGGCTGCTGAGACAGCCAGTCTGTGAGAGTGGCTACATGATGAAGGATGGGGATAATCGGTATGAAGAGCACAATGATTTCTGTATCAACTCAATTCCTGCTGTGTAACACAGCAGCTGATGATTGCTGAAATTGAAGGGATATGTTGTGGACAGCTCTTGGGCATGTCAGCTCTTCCAGCACTGTGTTGGGGCTGATCTGTGTGACAGAAAATGACAGTACCCAGTTATTGGAACAGTTTTCGTGCCCTGGGACGAACTCCATCTTCTGAAGATGGGCAGAGGGAGAGATGTCAAGCTCCGCACTGAGGGCATGGGGCATTTTTCCCTTGGTGCTGACCTTTTTGCTGCTAACTCTGTGGAAATTTTTTGTCATGCTGACAGGGTGGGGGTTTGACTGTCTGATGGGCATGTTATGGGATCTGATTCCACTTAAAATGAGCTAAGCACAAGAGAAGAATGTGGCCTTCAGACACTGCTGTGTCAGTCTGGCTGTGTGCCCGTGCAGCCGCATTTTTTCCAGTGGGGTTATTTCAGTATAGCCCTGTGGGGCAGCCCTTAAGCTTTTCCCTTTGCCTTATTTACTGTACGGAATTGTTTACTGCTCCAACTGTAATCCATTCTGCACCCGGATAGGGGCTACAAGTAATGATGCTTGGTGCTGATTACAACTTGCCTCCTTAAATCTTCTCACTGGCATTTATTCACATCCTCAGTGCTGCAGTGGGATTGCAAAGACTGAGCATCTGCTCTGCCCTACAGGCTCGTGGAACTCTGGTTCCTGAGAAATCAGATCAACTTTTGATCATTAGATTAGTTTTTCATGTATTTATCCTCACCATGCTGCTGGGTGCTAGAGAAGTGAGTTATCTCGACTGATCACATCCTTGAAGACAGTTTTATCATCCACTGAGCAAAAATTGAGTGGTTAAGTCTCTTGGATGGATGTGGAGCTAAGTGTTTTGCTCAATGTTAAGTGGAAAATCTTTTTTAGAAAAGGAAATAGGAACAAACATTTGTTCTAAAGGATGGTTGTTTTCCAGACCGGGAAACTACAAAGCAGCTTTTTTTAAGGCCATATAGGGAGGCAGCAATGTTCAAGTGACCAGCAAGGGATCTGGGATCTGGGAGGGGGAGACTGGACCATGGACTGGAGACAGACCTTTATTGTCCAGAGCTGTACATTCAAATTCCCTCCCATCACGGGCCTGTGTCAGTATAGAACAAAATGCTTGTTGTCCAGAATTGCGAAGGAGTTTTCCCTCGTTACGCCATTCCTGTCTGCCAGGAAGAAAGCACAAAGATACATTGACAGGGAGAGGGGCAGTTGCAGTCCCTCAATTGCAGGACGTTCCCTGTGGAGTAAGAAGGGGCCAGTTGTCCTCTCTGAGAGTGGGATGCGGGAAGATAAAACAATCCAAGGATACACTTCTGGGTTAACCCCTGTTTTTGGTACAGAAGTCCCTGTTGCTGGCAGGTGACATGTGACCAGCATTATGTGGGCAGAAAGGACACTGGGGCACAAAGGAAAGCAAAACTCACAAGATGTGGCTTCAAACCTCAGCAGGAACAGCACTGCCCAAACCTTTGCTCTCTCTGTTCCTCGGCTGCTCCCTATAACCCCCACTGCCTTCCCTTGGCTCTGGACCCAAACCAAATCTGTGGCAGCACCATGTCTGACCATGGTAGCACCATTTCAGGTGTGACTTTGATGCCAGCCTTTCCTCAAGTCACAGTATTAATCCTTCTGACAGACCACGGGGACTTTGATGAGCTATGGCTGTTGTTGTTTGGAAAACCCCGCTCTGGACCTTTTTATCAGCTGTCTCTGCATGTTTGGAAAGGGAAAGAGAAGAACCAAAGCACAGAGGATATTGAAATGGAGGAAGGAGCTCTTTTGGTTCTCCCTGTACTTCCTTGCAATCTTTTGCCAAATATCATATTCACTTGTACTTTTCTCCTTCCTGCTGTCGGAGATCTCATTTCTGAGCCCTTCTCTGCACTGCTGCCCTCTCAGACACGTTACTGGACAGAGCTATGGGTTCCTAATTCCCTCTGAGATTACATCTTGTGCCTTAGCTCTTTTCCTGTGGAATCTGATTTCTCACAAGGGATCTGGAAGAACAAAGGATGCTGAAATTTTACCTTCTAGTTGTGGGATCTTTTAGCACATGGATGCAGATGGCCCCAGGGCTGCTCTCTGCAGGCTGTTCTCATGCATCTCTCAGTCAATGGGCCCTGTTTTCCAAAGGCTGTGGCTGGGAATGCTTTTCTCTCTGCTAGCAGTGCTCCCTAGACTGGCTGATCCCGAGCCCAAGCAGTTCCCTGGTGCTGGCTGAGCTGGAAGGGGCTGTGTCACTGGTGATGAAGTCCTGCTGCCCAGCTGTTGCGAGGGCGGATGGATGAAACACTTAGAAGTGCTGCTAAGGCGATGGAAAGTGTGAATACGTGGGCTTGGGATATGCATTTTAATGAGGTGTTTGAATTCTCCCCTTGCTGCCTAGCAGGGCCAATGTCTGGCAGTGCCACAGCTTCTAACAACCACGTATTGTGTCCCTTTGAGCTGCACAGCTCTCAGGGTAGCCAGGCTTCACCCTCGCCCCACTCCCCAAACAAACAAGGGACTGTGAAAGAAATGTCACCAGGACTCGGATTCCTCCTAAAAGGTGCCCAGATGGTCTGACATCATCACAGATGTCTCTGAGGCAGATCTTTGACCCAAAAAAGGGCTGAAGGCTCTCAGCTTTTCCGTAAGAGTGTCTCTCTTCCCATGCTTTGCTCCGCCAGTGTTTAAGCAAGATGAGGTCTGTCAGAGCTAACTCCAAGGGCTGGGTGCAAGGGTGACAAATCCCAGCCAAACTCAAGTGTAGCTGAGGGAGTTCTGCTCTTCCTGCTGTTGCTGGGGGTGGTACAGCTCTGAATCACCTTGTCTGTGATGCAGGGCCCACAGCAAGCAAGAACCAGAGGAGCAGCAGCTGTGTTGCATGTCCAGGTGTCAGTGTGGAGGTGACAAGGAAGGCCAGAGTGGTGGCTGGGAGCTGGCTTGTCTCTGGCCTTGTAGGCTTGAGCAGACACTGTTTGCACATCAATCGTTTAGACAGTGTGAGCTCCTCTCCTCTCTCTTCATTCATGAAGCACAGACATAAACTCTGGTCACTCCCTGGCAGCCATGGTCACCTCACCTGTCCCCAGCTGCAGACCAGGGTTGTACTGCTCCAGGTTTGGGGGTTGTAGCCCTAGAGGTGGATGTTTCAGTCCCAAGGTTCCAGCTGTGTTGGCAGCTCATTCACCAGCACAATTCCTCATCTCAAATGCAGTGGCAATTCAGTCTCTACCTCTCAGCTCAATTTCATCTGTGCTAATTTGAGGGAAATGGAGGCATCTTCCCCCATCAAGTTATCTTCTTTTAAATCCTCATTTAAAACTTTACTCTGGCAGCTACAAACCATTCCCCAGTGGTAAAAATGGATTTTTATTCAGCTGTTCTGTATTGTTACCTCCTGCCATCCTCTCCTTTAATCCTTGCTCCAAATGCATCCACCCAGGCAAACATATTGGGAAAGGTGTTTCACTTTAGAGTACTTGGCACAGAGCATTGGACCCCTAAACTCTTTTTCCTCAGTGTGAGTGGGTCCAGCTTATCTCCAAAATGAACCAGTGTCATGTGCATGGCCGTGGGGGAATGACCTGGCCCTCAGCAGGGAAGAAATGGTTAATTTTCTGCCTCTTTGGCGGGAGTTTCAGTGGAATGACTCACTGGGCCCAGGTGGGAGTGGAAGTGCAAGGACCCCATCGGCAGCAGAGCAGTTTGGGAATGCTACAGCAGCCACAGCCCTTGGCTCCTTGGAGCCAGGAGAAGTTCCAGCTGTGGCTTTACAAGGCTAGAAGCAGAAACCTGCTGCTGTATCCCGACTGAAGCTGCAGCCAGAAGAGCTTTGCAAAGCCTTGCCGGGGATCTGGTGGAGACGGGGGGAGAGAGCTGGGCACCGACTGCACTTGGTCATAGCCGAGTCCTTCAGGATTTCAAGCAGTGCACTTTCACCAAGATATTCTCTTTATTAAAAGCTAGTTTTGCCTGCCAGCTCTTGAATCATGTCCAGCACTCTGAGGGAAGTCACATCTCTCTCATAAACCATTAGTGGGTGAGGAATGCTGGTAGCAAAGCGTGTTGTTGTCACCCCATGAGTCTTTAGGACATACCTGGGAGTCCTTATGAGCTGGGAAGAGAGATGGAAATAGGAAGAGACAGGGAATTCAGAGCACTCTGGGAGAGGTGGAGAGCAAATTCAGCTTCTTTTGGCTCCAGCAAGCATCAGAATGCTCAGGATGGAGCAGGATTAATTCTTGAGGTGAGTCCCACCTTCTCTGCTCAAAGGCAATGCCTGGAGACAGGCACTTCCAGACAGTGACTCAGCCCATCCTAAAACAGACGGGATGGATTACTCCCCGGAGGTGGCTTCCCCTGCCTCGAGCAGGATTAGATGTGATGCCCAGATTTCTGATGACTGAGTTGGGAAAGCTGGATCCCACCCTTTATTTTTACTGTGGGTAGGGTAAAAGCTGCAGGGGAATGACCCATATGGCCTCCCTCACTCTGTTTGCTTTGGAGCGAAACCATGCGCACACACGCACGCTGGTACGTGTGTTTGTGTGTATGTTACATGAATTCAAGGGGTTTTAATTTAAGTTGCAGAGACAAGCACAGGATACAGATGCCAGAATCCAGGCTGTCAGTGCATATCCATTAAAATATGGCAGAAGTTTTTTCCTGGGAAAAACTGACTCAAACTCTGTGGAGTGACAAAAATGAGACAACTAGCAAAGAGGAAATGAAAGAAGGGGAGAGAGAGATGGTCCCAGCCCCAAATTTGTCCCCTGTATGAGGGTGTGGGGAAGTGCTGGGTTTCCTGGGAATGTCTGCTCCAGTTCCCTTCTGATCCTCTCTGCAATTCTAGCTTGGATGCTGTGTACACCAAGCTACTTCTGCTCTGTGTTGTTTTACGTTTTCCTTTCCTTTTCTTTTGGCTGAACACAGGCAAGAATGTCAAAAGGAATTTGTGAGCACAAGGGAGGTGAGATGCAGTCTCTCTGCAAGTAGGCCAAAGCAAGATTATTTCTCCTCTTGCCTCGTTCTCAGAAACAGCAAAGCTTATTTGGGCCCAATAAATCCCTCTGAGAAAAGTGCGGTTTGACAGAATTGCAAAAAGGACTGAAAAGAGGGGTTTTGTAATGGGAGAGGTCAAGCAATGTTAATTATAATCAGAGCTGTAATATAGATAATGAGATTTGGGGAGTTTTTCTTCAAATCATTGCCTCTAGGCACCTCTGTTGGTCTCCTTTGTGGGAGTGAAGGGGGATGCTGTACACAGGGAGCTGTTGTGGTCTCATTGTTCCTTGCTTTAACACCCAGCCCAAATTTCCTTCAGCAGAGCTTGGCATGGAGACCTGCTCACACACAGGATAGAAGGTTCTCCATTTTCACTTTCTGCTTACTTTGATCCATTTTTTGAGGAACAAATACTCAGGCCAACCTTGTTATCACGGAATAAATCCGAGAGTCCTTTTCTCCGCTGTGTGATTGCTGCCTGTGCACGTGTGGGATAGTTTGGCTGACTGAACTGAGAGCTGGAAACCCCAAGTTTTGGGAAGCTCTCACTTTCTGACCTTGACATAATTACTAAACTAGCCTATGCCTTGGTTTTCCTCTCTGTAAAATGGGATTTTGAGTGAGGGTCGCTCTGAAGGGTGATGCCATATATTATCTTAAGCATTTTTACAATACAAAGGGTGTTGTAAAAGAAGAGATGAGAGAGAGTAAAACCTTCTCTTCTTCTTCAAATAGCTGATTACTTAGCCCAACTTTGCCAGTTTCTGTGGACTCCTAGACTGAAGACAGCCTCCATGTTTGGGGCAGGAGTTCACCTTCGTGGAGGTTTGTTCGGTGCACATCATGATGTGAACCTAGTGGCGTTCTCCCTTTCTCTTTGAAAGAGTCTCTTCCACCAGCATTTGCTTCAATATTCTTGTCTGTAAAACGGTGGTGGGGCGTGGAGGAATGTTCCAGCTAAGCAAATGGAGGGATTAATCCTGAGATCCCTGCAGAGGAAAATGATTTGTACAGAGGACAGAAACAGGCTGGGAGAGTCTCCAGTCCTAGCTCCAGAATGTTTGAAGCTATGGGAAATATTCCCCTTAATTTCAAGTGGACTGGGAGCCAAAGCACCAGCTGTGAGGATTAGATTTGTTTGCAGTTGCATCATTGCATCATCGTCTTCCATGCAGAATCCAGGGGAATATTGATGACACAGCTTGATCAGACCTTTGAGCCCCTTTCCAAACTGTCTTTGCATAGCAACATTAGGCCCAGGCTTAAGTGGTTTCCAGCACTGCTGATTACTTCTATATTTTTCCTGGACAAGCCCTTCACATATTTTCCTGACAGGCACGAGAGAAACCTTTAAGTGCTGGTGAGCCAACCATATTATTTCCTGCATAGCTTTCCTTGGAACTTGGAAGGCTTAATGGTGGCCAAGAAGGGGCTGAGCTGAGACTCTCCCTCTACTTAGATATTGCCTCATATTCCTCCCCTGTGTTTTGCATCCAAATATAGGGTCTGTTTGCACGGACAGAGGCTGCTTTTGGGCAACTTCTCTGAGTCTTACTCAGCTGAAGTCTGTCTCCATGTGAACGCAGCTGCATGGCTGCTAAATCCAAGCTGGTCACACTGGGGGGAGCTGGACACCTCTGCAGTCCTCCTCTTGCCTTTTCCTCAGTGGTCTGGCTTTCCCAGAACACAGGAACCTTAACCTTTGCTAAGAACTCATCTTGTGACCAGCTTTCCTCATTCTGTTGCCTGTATTTACATCGGATGATGAACAGTTGGCATATTGATGAAAAACAACATGCCTGGGACAAAATTGACTGGCAGGTAGAATCTGCAATGACTAGTCAGGACTTCTTTTTATGTCTAATTAATTGAATATAGTAACCTAAACATTTATTATTTGCTGAAACTATTCATTAGAGTATATGTATAGCAAATAGTATCCTAATTATGAACAGAGAATGTGTGTCCTTTGACATGTTTAGAGGTTTTTTAACTTATAAGTAACCTATTTTAAATATACGCCTCTTGCAGCTTACTGAAAGTCTAGAGGGCATTAGACAAACCCTACGAGGTTTTTGGTATTAGTCATTATAATTCACTATCCCTTAATTCAGAGCATGGTTCTCCCAGTCACTGGGAGCTTTCATCCTAAGTGTGATGCCTGATTTTTAAGCCTAGTTAGGTCTAGATGTGCCTCACAAGACCTTTTGGGCAAGAGTTGTTTTTCATCTCATATTTGCCCAGCCCCTGGTACCACAGAGATCAGGCCTTGGGACAGGGATGAACATCCCAATTTTCTTCATCAGCCAGCTTGGCAGTGTAGAAATGTCTAAAAGATCACTAAACATCTTAAAATTAATTTCTTATCCACTACAACACTGACAGCTGTGTCTGCTGGTCTCCTTTCTGTTCTCTTTCTAGACCAAAGAAGCTCTCTTCACAATTCTCCAGGACCTAAGGCCTGAAGATCACTTCAATATCATTGGCTTTTCCAACCGAATAAAGGTCTGGCAGCAGGACCGGCTGGTGCCAGTTACTCCAAATAACATCAGGGATGCCAAAAAGTACATCCATAACATGTCACCTACTGGAGGTACGACCAGAGAAACGGATGGGATTAATTGTGTTATCCAATTAACTACAACAGAACAGAGAGTGGTGAATGTGGTCCTGGAGCATGTAGCAATGAAAACACATTGGGATTTAGGTCATGGGACAAGGGGCTCCCTTCACCTCCACTCAGGGTTATGTGTTCTTTATTAACATACATGATGGGAAGGTTTCCTCAGATCCTGCCCATTGCAGGGGGTTTGGACTAGATGGCCTTTAAATGTTCCCTCCAACCAAAATTAGTCTGTGATTCTATATACTTATTAAACCCAGTTTGATTCCATTCTCTTGTTTATCTGGTGGCACCCTCGGAGTGGGAAAGCTTCCAAGGTTATTTCTTGAGGACACAGATGAAAACATACCCTGGCGAAGGACACACAGGGCCAGTACTTGTGCAGTTTCTGAAAGGCTCTGTGCAAGCAGGCACATGATTTTGGGCTGGAAACCCCAGAGATGGAGCATCCACTGTGGGATGCGGGATTGCCTTCTGCACGAGCTTCTCACCTAGTACTGTCTTCTACCAAGGAGCAGCCAAAATGACATTTAAGAATTTCTCGGCCCTTTTTGCTTGTGCCTTGTTGCCAGGAGGGAAGAGGGCAGAGGAGAAGACCCCAGAACAGTGGCAAAGTGCAGGCATGATTTTTAATTTGATTCACAGGTCTCCTGTGAGGCTATGGACAGTAGTATGAAAGAAACCCAACTATAGTGAGGTTTGTAATCAAACATATCCCAGCAGCTGTGCCCAGAGAGCTGCAAAATGACCTATTCAAATCCTTCCCCATGGAAGTAATCACAGCTGGTCAAAGGTCAGGTAGGGCCTTCCCATGGCTGCCCCTGAGCAGTGACCACTCCTAGCAGAGGAAACCCTCTGATGGAAAAACACGGCAAACAGGATGGTTGGCTGTGCTGTTTGTGTGGTGAGAGGAATTCTTCAGGAAGTGGTCGAGGGACCTGCCCAGTTAAACAATTACCAATAGTGGGACTAAACTCAGAGAACAAAGCCTTTTACTCTCTAGTGCCAAGAGAGCTGTGCAGGAACCAGCTGGGTTTGCCCATGAACCTGCCAGAGAACAAAAGTAAAAGGAAATGATTGTGGTTCAACAGGAAGGTGCAGTGATTCTTCACCACAGGTAACTCTGGTTTTCCCTATAGAGGTGCTGTTCCTCGAGTATCTTCCAGTGAACATGAACACACACAAAGAACACGGTGTGGTTACGCCCCTGTGTTGTACTTATACACCAAAGAAACAGGAGAAAAGTCCTGCTGCTGAATACCTGAGCATGTGGCAAAAGGCGTTTTTCAGTGCTTGGTAGATCTATAATACAACTGAGTATAAAATTACACACTGCTACAGAGAATGGTTTTCTCCTCTTTCTGGGGAAAAAGTTCTGAAATTTTGAATCTGCCTGGAGACTGAGAGATTGTTAGGGCGCTTAGGTGCAGGTTTTTTGGTTGAAAATCATTTTGTGAAAGAGTCAGGATTTTTGGACTTTTCAGAAGTCTTTGCTGCTTTCCTGTTCCGTGTCTCGCTGCAGTCACTGGAGCTGTGCACACTGAGTTTCTAGGTACGTGCTGCATGGTCAGACCTTCTATCACATCCTGTTGATAACCTTCCCAGATCTCCCTTTCCGGACCCCCAGGAGTCAGCTGTGTATGGCTCTTAACCCATTTCACCTGCCTTGTTTTCTAAGAGCTGTTTTTAACCCAGATGTGCTGATTTTGCAGAGGTCCCACAGCCAACCCCCCTGTGCTTTGACTAGAAATACATGGAGAAAGTGAATACTTGTATTCATTTTCCTGTTTTCCCTTTTTTTGAAATTTATTTATTTTTTTAACACACAGAGGGCTTGGATCCTTTTCATGCCTATTCTAATGTACATCTGCTCCCTCATTTACTTTGCTTTCTCCCTCCCACCCCGCTTCAGGCAGTTCTATTCTTCACCAGCCAGTTGTTTTGTGCAAACACACTCCTCAGCTAACCAAGCTCTTCCCTTTTTACTTTGTGTCCCCTGGGGTGTGAAGAACAAATCCAACCACTCATTTTCCCATTTGAAGGCTTTTTTCCTACCTCCAAATGCTGTGCCCTTCAGAAAAAATGAGCAGAACTTTTCCTAGTTCAGATATTGTCTAGGAGAGTCCCGTAATTAAGTTTAACCATTTTTTTTTTTGTACCAGACAGACATGGTATGACTCTGTTTACCAGGCTGATTGTTGTACATTGAGACATTCAACATCAATTTCACATGATAAACAGAAATTCATAATTCAATTCATAAGATCATAAACAGCTATGCCAATCTGGTGCTGAGTAGCAGAGCTGAACTGAATTAAAGGGCTAGAGCAACTTCATGTGGAGAAAGGGACATCTTGATGTCCAGAGAAGCTGCCACCTCACTAAAGGGAGCTCAGGGAAATTATTCACACCACTCTTAGAAGGGGAAATGAGCTCTAATCATTCTGGTACCTTCCCAGGGACTAATATTAACGGGGCTCTCCAGACTGGGGCAAAGCTGCTGAATGATTACATTGCTCAGAACGACATTGACGCCAGGAGCGTGTCCCTGATCATCTTCCTCACGGATGGGAGGCCGACTGTCGGGGAAACACAGCCATCCAAAATCCTCAGCAACACCAAGGATGCCATCCGGGATAAATTCTGCCTCTTCACCATTGGCATTGGCAATGACGTGGACCACAAGCTGCTGGAGAGGATGGCACTGGAGAACTGTGGCATGACGAGGCTTTTCCAGGAGGATGAGGATGCAGCCAGTCACCTCAAAGGGTTTGTTCTGCTTTTCCTGTTTTTTGGGTTCTCTGAGAAAGCATTTTGGGATGGAAAATCCTTTAAAGAGACATGGCAAGAAATTGGAGTTTCCCTGAGGCTCAGCTCTGGCTGGGAGAGGCAGAGTATGATCAGAAACTCTGAATGGCTGCCCAGAAATTTTCTTCTTCTTAGCAGACCCCCTGAGTTGCACTGGAGCTTCCCAACCCCTCAGAACAAGGCATTTGTTTCCCTGATTCAGATCATTGTTTTGGACATGTAAACCCAGAGAGCTGGGGGCCATAGGTCCCAGCTCCTCACAGGTAAATGGTTGGAGGAAAGGAGGCATTTCATACATCAAATCAACAACATAAACACCATGGAGGGGATCAGGAATGAAGATTCCAGTTTGGGGCATAAAATGATTTCTTTATTTTTTGAAAATGATAACCTTTTGCCCAAACTCCAAAATATTTGACTTTGAAAAACCCACAAAGATCATTCCTGGGATAACTGTATAGTCACTTAATTACCTCATTCTTTGTGACCCAAACTTGTCATAAGTTTCCTGCAACCCTCATCCTTCAGTAGGACCAGAGATTATGTTCCTCTTCTGTGATCAGGGAGCTGTAGTCCAAGGGGAGACCCTGGTAAGGAATGGCAGAAAGATACATGACCACAGCTCTGACCAAATTGTCTGGCAATGTGTCAGTATTTCCAAATAAAAATGTTTGGCTTTCACTCCCAAAATGTTAGTTTTTTAACCACAAAAGCCAAAAATAGACAGTTATTGAGTACTGACCTCTCTCCTGGCTCGTGCCCCTGGAGCATTGAATCCAAGCGCTTTCCACCAGAGCTTTGCCTTCTGTGGTGGTTACGTGTGGACAAGAATTCCTTCTAAACCAGATTCTGTAGGTCCATCTGTCACTCCACCCATGTCATTTCCTCCTCAGGACATGTATTTTGGAGAGCGAGTGGCATTCCCTGGCAAACAGAGCATGTTCTGATTGCTTGGGCTGCGGGAGCCCAGCGCTGCAAGTACTTGTTCAAACACCTCTCTGTGATGAACAGCTCACTGTGTATCAAGCTCAGTCATGGCAAACCCATTTGGCATCTGGTGCCAAATTTATACAGAAAAGCACAATCACTGCTGGAGGCTGATTCAAACCTCGGCTGGAGGGAAAACCCAAATGGGTGTCAATGTGATTTTTTTTTGTGCTCAGTGGGTTGTATTTTTATACAGATACTTCCTTGAATTGTACTGTAAGAGAGGTTGTGTATCTCCACCATTTCTTACAACTCAGAAATTAATCTACAGACAGTTCTCAAGTGTAATTCAGTCATGTTTTTAAATCTGGTGAGGTCTCTGCATGAAGGACACTGAGTGCTCAGACAGACTTTAAAAGAAAGTCAACCAATTCAGGCTTTGGGTTCCCTTGGAGGGAGAATAAAGCAGAAAATGTGACTTTAGCTTCCAGACAATCTGTTTAACCAGATGTGTCAAATAAATGCAGCTTGAACTAAAAAAAGGGCTGAGGCCAATTCTTTGTTTATTTACCAAATTAAACTCGAATGACTTGCCAAGAGATGAGCAGTTTGGCATTTAAATGGGAAATATGGCATTCTTGGAGCAGCTTGGGAGGAACCTTCAAAAGCACATTGCTGTAGGGAAAACATAGCACTGTAAACTTGGGCCTTGAGCCTTGTGAAGGTTTTCTGGGCTGTCCAGAGTGAAGTGTTCTCACAAGTGTGGCAGGTCACGTTAACAAGGCATTTGAGGGTTAACCTCCCTGATTGCATGGAAGCAATGCCTTGCTCCAGCAGAAAATCAGCCACGAGGTAGTGAGCTCTCGTGTGCCAGGCTGCCTGTATATAGTAGCTAGAATTCCTCCATTCCTTGGAAATGTCCCTGTTCATGGGGGGCATGGTGAGACTCCTTCTTGATTTTCTTTCTGTGTTGGCCCTCAGAAAACTGGATTCCTGCCTGTCCTACACTGACCAACCCAATCTAGGGGTCTTCCAGAGATTCAGAAGCTTTGGTTTGGATTCTCTTCAGCTTTGGGGGACCTAGCATTTTGGCCTTACAGTTTCTGGCTCTGGGATACCATGTGTAATACCACTAGAAACCTCTGGGTAACAGCATCTTGTCTAAGTACATTTTTTAATAACTGGGATGCTTTCTGTGAACCTTGGAAGCCAAGAATTTACTTTTAATGTAAACACTTAAACAATCACAAATAACTCCTTGCAGAGATCTGGAATCATAGTGGAAGGGAGGTGACTGCCAGGCCATGCTGGGATGGTTCTGGACATACTTAAGAGACTCTGTTTAGATGCCTAAGGAGGACTAAAATGAGGCAGAGAATAATTTTGGTTTACAGGGACCTCTGGAGATCCTGTGATTCAACCTCCTGCTTTGAGAAGAGCTAACTTCAAGTTTAGGTGAGGTTTCTCACGGCTTTGTCCACTCAGGTTTTGAAAAGCTCTAAGGGCAGAAACTCCCCCACCCTGTTTCTCTGGGCCCAGTTAGAGTGGATGTGGTGGTTAAATTTGGTTCCTGATGGCTCAAACTGCCCCGAATTACTTAGGAGCCCTTTTAGGTAACCTGACTGTGTCCTTGGCCACGTACAAGTGCAAGAGTGTGTTCACACGGTGCTAACGGTGAGAAATGTGTCTTGCTTTAAGGTTCTATGATGAAATAGGGACACCCCTTCTCTCCGACATCCGCGTTGATTACCCTGAAGAAGATGTGGAGCAGGTCACCCAGAACTTCTTCCCCAACTACTTCAACGGCTCTGAAATTATCATAGCCGGCAAACTCATCAACCGCACCTCGGATAAACTCCACGTGGAGGTGACTGCCAGCAATTCCAAGAAGTACATCCTCCTCAAAACAGATGTGGCTATTGACCTGCCGAGCAGGAATGACATCAGAGGTGTCCCCGGCCTGGAGGATGGCAAAGGGGATAATAATTACATTGAGAGGGCGTGGAGTTACCTCACCATCAAAGAATTGCTCAACTCTCGGCTGAAGAGTGATGACAGCCAGGAGAAGGACAATTTGATGGAGAAAGCCAAGTCAATGGCCCTGGCTTACAATTTCGTTACCCCCTTCACTGTTCTGAAGATGAAAGAGGCTGGACTCCACTCAGAGCCACCTCAGGAGGAGTTTATCAGCCCTTCAACTGATGGCATTGGGGAAAAGGTGCAGAGCCTGCAGGGGCACAAGGCCCCACCAGGTATGAGAGAAGAATAACCTTGTTCTGGTAAGAAATATTCTTGCATGGGCAATGTCTCATGGCTGACATTGGCACAAGGGTGGTTTAGACAATGAACTGAAGGGTAAAGACGAGATTTTCATACCAATTTTGCTAATTGTGGGCTGGGTAACCCTAAGCCAGCCTTTTAGGCCCCTCACGCACCCCCTTGAAGCACTTACTACTCTGTAGAAACCATTGGAGAAAAATTGGTGTTCTACATGAAGCTTAAAGTGGCTGCAGGAATATATCCCATAATCTCTCTGAATAATATTTGGGGAACATTATTATAATATGTCTCTTTCTGCTGTTCCTTAAGTAATTGTAACAGCCTTCCTTCCCCACTTCTAGGTCTACGCAGGGAGCAAGATAAACAGAGAATTAAAATCTCCAAAACTTCAGGTCAGTGCCTGTTTTCATGCCTTTAATAATGCAAAATAATAGTGGCTGATTTATGGAAACCTCAGATGCATATCACTGTAGTATAACCATCCCAGTGACCAGCCAAAATTCTGTCTGTTAGACCTACAGAGTAGGGAGGAAAATGAAAACAAAACCGAAATGCAGAGAGGATCAGTAATGAGAAGGAGTGCGAGCAAGGCAGATGATCTATAACACTTGATCCTCATGTTTGAGACTTCTGTAGGTTAGGGGAGAACAGAAGCACATTCGCTCTGTATTAGAAATAGTCAGAAAACCTTTTGTAAAGCAATAATGCTGAAACGTCAAAAATGTAGTTGCAGATGGAAAAAAGAGAAAATTCTATATAATATTTTACAATTTTCCTGCACCTCTACTTAACTTTTCAAATATTAAACACTGAAGAATAAGTCCAGATCAAGAATTCTGACTTGAATTTCTCTTGATAGGGTCAATTTTACCTTAGAAACTAGGATTTTTGGCTTGCCTTAATAATGGCGGCTGTCTGATAGTTGATGATAGGTCAAGGATTGTTGAAAAATTAGGATTGTGGGATCAGCAGCTGCTGTTGACTGCTCCAATCTGATACTGAGGGCCAGGAGGGGTCAGTGTGAGGTGCACCCATGCAGCAGCCCTTGGTTAGAAAGTACATTTCTGTGTGCTGTGGGGGATGTAGCCTGCCAAGAAAGTATGGAGAAGAGGAGTTCAAAACACCTACGTGATAAATCCCATAAATCACTGAAATTATATTCCAGGAAGAAAATATCCTGATTTTCACCTAGACTGTTTTGGGTTTTGAGTTGTCATTGAAGACGCAACCTCTTCTGTGAGAAAAACAAAACGATCTTTGTGAAAAACAAAGCAAAACTTGGCATTTCCTGGCAAACTCCATCTGACCCTGTAAAAACAACAAACCAGGAGGACTTAGAAAAAACAGGGACAAACACACTTTAAACAGTTTTGTTGCAATCTTGGACACTGCAGTTTTGTGCGAGCCTCTCACATTTATTATCTCTTTTTCTGTGTCTTCTCAGCGGATGGGGACCCTCACTTTGTCATTGATTTTCCTGCCAGCAAGTTCTCTGTCTGCTTCAATATTGATGGAGAACCAGGGGACATTCTCCGGCTGGTCTCTGATCACAAGGAATCTGGTGAGCAGCCAAGTCAAGCAGTTTCTTGTGGAGGAAAACTGAAGTGTAATGCCAGCCCTGCAGCAGTAAGACCAAGCACCAAGGTGCTTCATAGGGAAGAAAGTGAGAGGAAATTAGAAAAAGTTTTTTCTGTGGTTCAACTTCACCCAAGTTACAAAGCCACAACTTGCCAATAAAAGATTTGGACTCACCAAAATTGCTCTGCAGTGGGAATTTCCCTCTTTACTTAACAGTACTGTTTGGTTTAGGACAGAGCAAAGTACCCAAACAGGCTCACCAAGCACCACGGCTCTTTCAGTAAAGTAACCACCAAACTGGCTAGCGAGTCACACATGTCAAAACCCACATGATTCAGGATCTGCTTTACCCAAGCACGACTGATCCTCAGGGGCCCAAAGTGTGGTCTGATCCGATCTGGAATGCTAAGCAGGGCAGCTAATAAGCAGATTATGTCCTGAGCAGGGCAACAGTGGGAGAAAGGGGTGTTGAAACCAGAGACAATTCACAGACTTGTTTTACAAAACCCCACAATAAAGTTGTAAGGATTCTGTTCTGTGTGGCAGTAGTCTAGCCCCCATATTTGTGTGTTCATGTCTGCCTTAGTAAGATACAGCTCCAGGCAATGTTTCCCTTCAACTTCTTTCACAGACTGTTTGTGCTACTGCTTGAATGATTTTGTGGATCAAATGCAGAATGAGCTTGAGGAAAGCAGACTCTGCAGCACTAGAACCTTGAGTCTTTGAAGACAGAAATGAGAGATCCCATCAGGAATGATGGGATATGAAGATAATTTCATCTCAGTGTTAATGGCTTGGGTTTAGCTTGGGTTAGCAACAAGCCTCCTTCTTAATTGTCACCATTCAGTGTGTCTTTAGAGGCTTGTGGGAAGTGAGTCACTGTCTTATGGACAATAAGTCACAAAAATTATTAAAATAACTGGGAATCTTACTGTGGACATCTAGGCTTTAATTGACTCAGTGAGATCTTCACCTTAGAATACTCAAAAGTGGTTCTTTTTGTGGCATTGCGTACACTGTATGAGGATTAATGGGGCTGTGGGCACCTGCCTGCAGAGAAGGCCAGTATTTCTGAGCTTGGGTAAACTTATGTGCTCTGTATGAGGTAATAATTTTATAACTGACTGATTATACTCTTTTGAATACTGGTAAGTGAAATAATTGAGCATGAGGTGGTGAGCCTGCATGTCCTCAGTAGCAAGCCTTGTGTCATTGAGACAATAGACCTATTCCTTCTGGGCCCCTTCCAGCTCAGACTGTTCTGTGACTCTGTGATCCTGGGTTCCAGCTTTCATTTACTGATTGTTCTCCTGCAAGGTGTAACTGTGAATGGGCAATTAATTGGAGCTCCCGCACCACCCAACGGCCACAAGAAGCATCGGACTTACTTCAGCACCATCACCATCCTCAGCAATAAGCCAGAGAGGTCTTACCTGGAGATCACACCCAGGAGGGTCATCCTGGATGATGGGGAAAGGCTTGTCCTGTCCTGCGGCCGGAGTGCTGTCGTGCGAAGCAGGAGCCTCGAGGTGTCCATCTCTGCCTACTCCAACATCACCGTGACGATCCGGGACTCCATCAGCTTTGTCATCCTCATCCACCACTACAAGAAGCCGGCCCCATACCAGAGGAATCACCTGGGGTTCTACATCTCCAACAGTAAAGGCCTCTCTTCTGACTCCCACGGGCTACTGGGTAGGTGACAGGTTCTCAGGTTCAGAGCTGTAAATCAGACAAAAATGATCCTTCCGAGCAGATACAGGAGGGAAGGAACAAGGCAGGTGGGGATTAAGTTCCCAGGTGAGAGTTTTACATCCTCTCTCAAACAACTTCTCTATTTTTAGTACCTCCAACTCCTCTCGTGTCTTTTACTGTATGAGCTACCTCTCCCTATCCCAGCTGTGCCTGGTTTTCACATTTCCACTCTTTTAATGAATGTTCAATACAGTTACTGTTAGAATACAGGTATTTGATGGTCCCAATACAGAGACAGAAACCAGATCTTCCACAAGAACTTTTTATGGCCCCTTTCTTTCAAATGTGAAGTGAAAGAAGAGCCACCCTGCCTTTTGAAGGAACTAGGCTTTAGGTAGGCTCAGCCAATGAGAAGTATTAATGGTTTTGGTCACGTACAGGTGCAGAACTCTAAAACTTCTACCATAGTTTCTGTGTTGCTCAGACACCCCCAGGTGAAGCAGGAGGTGATCCCTTAGGAGTGGGGTTTTAGACTCAGGCCAGTTTCATGCACAAACCTCTAAATTCACACTTGGATTTGGCCTAGAAGAACTTGCTCCCAAGAAGGCAAGGGAAGAGAACTTGAGGCTTCAAGCCTAGAACTTTTTGCTTGCTGCTGGGCATTGTGGGGGTTATTAACCTCTAGTAACCATGTCCCACAGAAGGGAACTTACTACTGGCACCTGAAAACACTCTTGAGCTCTTCAGTGTATCTTGACCTGTGGTAAAAGAAAAAAGGTTGGGTTTCATTCTAACCTCTATGTTTGTGGGGTTTAGAAAAGAATCACAGGAACAAGATTCATCCTGTTCTTGCAGAGAAGCCCTTTAGAAACCCATAAGCTGAGAATCCTCAAATGTGTCCTACCAAAAAAACCACAAACCACCAAACCACAACAATTTATAAACAGGCACAAATCAGCCAGTCATGGACTCTTGTTTTATCTTGCCTTGCAGGTCAGTTCTTGAACCATGAAGTTAAGCTTCTTCAGGAATCTCTAAACACACATCATCGGGAGGTTGGGCAGAACCAAACTGAGGCACTGAAGGCAAACCCTACAAACACCCTGAAAGTGAAGGGACGGCTCGTTCCTGTCGTGTGGAAGCAGAGGAGGATCTACAATGGCCAGCAGGAAGTCGACTGCTGGTTTGCCAAAAACAACGCGGACAAACTGATCGATGGGAGCTATAAGGACTACTTGGCTTCTCATCCTTTCGACACAGGGACCAGCTTTGGGACGATTAACAGTCTTTAAGACTGGTCACAACGATGTGTTGCGGCAGCACGTGTGACAGCAGGTCCCTTCTGAAGCCTCTATTAGGCAACTTACGAATATTTCCTTACTTTTTGGTGCCAAAGAAACGAAGGCTTTTGCCCTTGAAAATCAGCTGTCTGTCTTTCATACTAGATGAACACTGTCCATCAAATTCCTGAAGAAAAAGAAGGCTGGGGTGAAGGGACGTGGTTAAAGGCATGATTGGTGCTCTCCCAGTGGGAAGGGAGGGAGAAATAAGCCAGTGACCAGTGCAGAGGCTGCTGGCCTTAAAATGAACCCATGCAGGGATCTGTGCAATACCCCCTGGGGCTGGTGAGTCACTCCACGAGAGGCACATCATACAGCACAGTGCCTGTTGAGGTGATACGCTTTGCAAAGAGGTGACTTGGAGCACCTGCTCCAACCTTGGTCCATGGGGAAAGGAGAGAAGGACAGAAAGAGAGAGGAGAGGGCAGTGGATATTCCCCTGCAGTGACCCATTAGCACCAAACAAAATCAAAACCTTAAATCAACAGGCCACAGGAGGGTATTGCTTTCCTGGTTAGTGGGATGAGGTCTGCATTTGCCACTAAGCATGATGTTCCCTGAACAACTGCAGACCCTTAAAACAAGGTGGTGAAAACCTTGTTGTGGTTTATTGCTGTCTTGGTGCACAGGCTGTGTGCTTAAAAAGCACCTTTGGTCCTCGGCAGCAACAGGAGTGGTGCAGGCTCCCAATCCATGGAGCAGTTAATTCAACATAATTCAATTTAAATAACAGTGCAGGGTTAGTGATTTCTTGAGGCTTGACTCCCTCAGAGAGAAACAAAGTTCCACTTCCAACAGACCTGCCACGTCCTTGAGCAACACCTCCCTTCTGCTCAGCAAAGATTCCTATTTCCCTAAGGGATGACAAACCAGAACCCACGACAGCTTGTGAGCCTACAACGCAGCCTCTTGAACTTCGGCTAGACGTTTCTAGCTGCTTTTGTAGTCAGGGAGGAAGTCTTTATTTATTCCAAATTGTCAAAAAATTTTCATCCTGATTTCCCCTGGCTTCTTCTCCTTCCTTACACTGCAGGAATTTGTGCGCAGCAGGAATTTGGCAGCGGGAGGTTACAGAAGGGTCTGCCAGCCACCCCCACTGCAGGTGGTGCTCCAAACCCAAAACTGCAAGGCTGTGGTGTATTTTAAAGTGAGGCATCACTGAGAAATGCTATAGATCAGCCACGGGGGAGTTTTAGCAGAGAAGTTGTCCAAAGAGGACTTGACAACCACAAAGACATTTACATGGCAAGGCCAAACTGAGCTCATGTATATTCTGCCTTTCCAGAACTGAAAAAGAGGGAGGCTGGGTGTGGAAGCATCTCCAGGAATTAAATTATATCCACATGTTGGAAGAAAACAGTTGCCAGAGACCTACAGAAATAGGTTCAATCTTGACTGATTTTTTTTATATATTTAACAATTAAATCATATTGTTGCTGTAGGAGCTCCAGCTGCAGGGGGTGGAGTGGTGATTTTCCAGTTGCTTGATCAGCTCGTTAGTGCTGCAAGCACCGTGGCAGCAGAGCAGGTGGCAAGCATGGTTTCTTATTCACACCATGTGCTGCCTGGAAGAGGGAAACAGCCAAAAGCAGGGAGCAAGATTTACCTGCACTCTGGAAGATCCTTACGGAGAGCTCAGTTAGTACAAAACTCATGCCAAGGCTTGTACTTTGGAACAAAGCATAAAGAAGAAACTACTGCTTTGGGCCCTGCTATCTTGAGAAATAGCTCTCCTGCGAGGGAGAATTGAAGGCAAGACCTTCAGCATAGTCCTGAGTGTGGAATAATAACAGAGGCTTAATGATCTGCAGTTTGCTCGTGGGCCAGAAAGAGATGAGGAAGAACTGGGAAGTTGACTTCTCCGCCCAAGAAGACAGTAGGAAGATCACCCACAGCCCACATCCAAACAACCTCCCATTTCACTAGCACAGAGTGAACAGGAAAGTGGCAGTGGCTTTCTAGACACTCCAGGGTTTGGCAGGTGTTTCCCTACTGTCCTTACGGACACCTTCCCTCTCCTCCCACATTGTGCTGTCCACGTGTATTGCTAAGGGGAGTGACTGGCTTAGGCTCTCCCCTCATCTCTTCTGTATATAGATATGTATATAATATATATAAACACACACCTACTGCTGATAATTCAGGTGCATCATTGCTCCTCTCTCTCCTCCTCCAGCCAAGGAAACGCGTTTCTGTCAGGGCCTGAAGATAACAATGATCAAGTCCAACTTCTCAGCGATGTGAAGCACCTGGAGCAATATACTCAAGGTCTCCTTAAGGCTCCAGTTATCCATTTCACAATAAATGTTTTACAGTGAACACTGCAGTGAAGCTTTCATTTGGCAAAGATAGAACAAGCTTTGAAGCTAAGGTTGTGTGTGTTTTATGCTGCTGGACAGGCTCACGTTACCAGATGACTGAAAGAACCACTCACGAGTTAACAACAACTTGGGAACCAAAGTAACTTCAGAGGAAGATTAAAGGTCACTGATGCTCTTTAGTCTCTATACACTTGGTAGGAGGCAAGAACAGACCCTAGGGTTTTACTCCCACATTACAATTAGAGTTTAACCACAGACTTTAAATACAGTAGAATAGGACGTGGGAAAACAGTTTGTGCTCCTGCTGCCCCGAGAGCAAAGGCAGGTCATGGACTGTAAACTTCAATTTTTTTCAGCTCTGAAGTGGGCATCACAACACTTCCCTTTCTCATGAGGGGGAATATGTTCAGGCTTGGTCCTCACAGCCCTTCCTGCTATCCCAGAGAGCTCCCAGACCTCCACCGCAACAACTGCATAGAGATGCATTTGTTCTCATCTCGAGTGTCACAGAGCACTTGGATTCACAGGGATATGCTGAAGGTTGCATTGCTCAGACAGCTCAGGAATGGGGCTGAGCAATCACTGTGGAGTGCAATGGAAACAATTGCACAGCACTATTTCAGAGTTGGGAAGGGAACAGGGCTGCTGAGGCAGCACTGGCTACGCAAGGACTGAGAGGGAGAACCTTCCCCCACATCTTACTGGTCCTGCTGTTGCCTATTGTGAACCTTCTCAGACAGGCTCAGCTAAGGGCTAAAATGAAGGTCATGTCACTCACAGTCCATTTGAGGACAAGGACATTGCTTTGGCCAAATTTGCATTCTTCACCCACTGCAGGATTGCACTGTGCAGCCCTATAGCAAGAGCAAAACCCCAAATACCAGTGCACCTCCTAACAGGGACCAAGTTTCTAACAGGGAAGCCGTTTTAATCTATTTCCAGTCAAAGCCTTACACAGCACAGGACTTACTCCAGCCCCTACCAGTGCACAGCTCCCCAGACAAGCAGAAGTTGTGTTGTGAAACACACTGCACTGAGCAATATAAATAATCTATTCAGAGAGCTGTGTGCCATGTGCTCCAAAAGCCTTTTGATGTGCCAGCAGAAGCAGGATTTTGACCCTTTATTAAGGAAGAAAAACAAAAAAAGGACTTAATTTCCAGAAAAACAGTTTAAAGCTGCACAGCTGCAAGTGTAGCCAAGCGTGTCTAGTTCACTGAGGGGCATCCGAGACTTTGATTTGCATCTAAGGCTTCAAACCACTTTGAAGTCAGGAGAAAAACAACAAACCAAACCCCCAAAAAACCCCCCATCAAATAGCTTCACATGCTCCAAGCTCAGCCTTTACATCTAAATCCATCCAAGTTAGAAAATCCGAATCTTTTATTTTTTACTCCTTAATAAGGGTTGTTTTCTTGGCAAAAATGCAAGGGAAAAAGGAAAAGAGTTTGTCTTGCAAGAAGCAAAGCCTGGCTATGGCTCCACTAGGGAGACCAGTCCAGTGAATCCTGGATCCCTGCTCCAAGGACTATCCCCCCTTTGGACTCTGGCTGGGTGTCTCCACAGCTGTCTCTGCACCCAGCCTGGGAGTGGGGTGAGGCAGCTGCTCTGTGCTCACTCTCTCCCCAGGACAGCTGCAAAGTGTTTTTGCATTTTTGTGTTTACAGACAAATACAGTTCGCTAAGAGCAAAGCAACCAGGGCAAAGCCCTGCACTTCACACTTGGAGCAGAAAGTGCCAGTCCTGGGGTGACCAGTGTTTTTTTCCAGCAGCAGTGCTACCCCCGGCCTTTCCTTGCCCACAGATCAGGGCTGGCTAATGGGGCTTTCAGATTCAGCTTGAATCAGGTCTTGCAGACAGTTCAGATGTTTATTTTAAACTAAGTAAAAGGTGAGTTCTCAACTTCCAGTAAACACTCCCTTGTAAGGTGGTGACTGGGATCCATCTCTGCATCTGTTCTGGAGCCCAGCACAGGCTGATGCTGCAGCATCAGGGCTTTGCACTGAAGCAGCTCCTACAGCTCAACCACAGAAACCAAGCTCTGTGGCTCAAGCTCTTCATCTACAGGTTTACCAGAACAGCTCTGCTGTAGAAATGCCATCTTCCCTGGTCAGGAAAGATTTCAGCAGCTCCCCTTCCTCCCTTTCAGTGTTAGGGTTATGCAGAACATTAAGCACATGAAGGCATTTAATGTATGAAGCAATTCTAGGTTAAATATTTATTGGATTCCTTATAAAACAATAAAAAGAATCAGACCCACTGAGAATCTTCCCAATTCAAGACATTTAAATACAAATTGCAAACCAATTCTTTTGAGCATTGTGCATATAAAAGTGTCAACAGTTCAGGTAGTACTGAATAGAGTCTTTTTTTTTTTCTATTAAAAAAGCAGACAATATTTTCATTTCAGTCTCTAGCCCTGACCAAAAAAAAAAAAAGTCACACCCAGTTGGCCAACCAGGGAAAATACATCCCTGTATCCCCAACCTCAACGTGCCTGTGTATGGGGCAAATAGGTAAAGCAGATACTGCTCAAGCCTGTACAGGATGCACAGACACCATCCCCAAGACAAGTGCAGGATAGGTCTAAGATGAGGCAGGCAAAAAGATCTCTGTAGATCCATAAGGATCAACCAGTATTCCCCACCCTGCCCTTCCTTGGCCAGCTCAAGGATCACAGTGCTGCTCCTTCCTCCACCTCCCTTGTCCCGCTGGTGTCAGATGACCACTTGATAGCTGGGCTGCTTCATCTTCTGGTTGGTTCCCCGGAGTCCTGAAATATCCTGGTCGCTTTCAGACTGGTCAAAATCCATGTCTGGAGAGAGCAATACCTAGGAAAGGAGAACACACAGATGCTGATGGAGTCAAAGGTCTCAGATCTTCTCCATACTGCTTGCTGAACGAGTCAAGCACCCCTGGAGTCTGCTGCCAGATCCAATCCTCTCTGGCAGATGGCTAAGGTCTCAGGGTCATCCAGACCATCTCTCCAACAACAGCCAAACCGATTTGGGCACAGACACCATCCGGTGTCCCAGCCCCCTTCCTTGAGAGAGGAATGGGCAGCTGAAGGCTCTGTTCCCCATGGGACAGGACTCGCACATGGATATTCAGGCCCGGCTGAAGCCTCAGTGGAGATGTACAAAAACGAGGCCACATATTTTTTGAACAGCTGTACCACATGTAGATCTTTTCCCAGGCCCCCAGCTGCTTGTCACCTCCAGAGCTCAGCCAGAAGGGCAAGCAGAGCTGCAGGCTCAGCTTCAGCCATGGCCAGCCAGCTCAGGAATGGTGTCCTAGCCTGGCAGCACTTCATTTCTGCCTGGCAGCACCTCATTTCTGACTGGCACAGCAGCTCCTGGCTCAGTCTGAACTGTGGGAGCCAAAGCAGAGCAGTGACACCACTCACTGGTGCTTGAGGTGAAAAAGTTTGTTGGTTTTTTTTTCTGGAGGACCCAAAGGCTGCCCTTTGCCCCCAGGAACACCTACACTGTCAGTAGTTAACTCCACATCTGCGGCTACCATGGGCTGCTCTAAACTAGCTGCCATCAGCCCGGAGCATTCACAAGATGCAGACGGAGCCATCATCCAGCCACACCCTCTGGAAGAGGAAAAAGGGATTTTAACCAGGAGATGGCTGCACTGACTGAGCTGAAACCCAGTGCCAGCCACCAGTGTGCATAGGCAAATATTCATGGCTGGACAGATTAGGATAATTGAATCCTCAAGGTTGGAAAAGACGCCCTAGGCTGAGTCCAACCATTAACTCAGCACTGCCAAGTTCACCACTAAACCTAAATGTCCCTGAGCACCACATCTACATGTTTTTTCAATACTTCGAGGGATGGTGATTCCATCACTTCTCTGGGCAGCCTGTGCCAGTGCCTGACCACCCTGTCAGTAAAGAAATTTTGCCTAATATACCTGAACCTCCTCTGGTGCAACTTGGGGCTGTTCCTTCTTGTCCTGTCCTTGTTACCTGGGAGAAGAGATTGATCCCCGCCCGGCTACAACCTCCTTTCGGGGAGCTGTAGAGAGGAATAAGGTCACCCCTGAGCCCCCTTTTCTCCTGCATCCCCTGTTCCCTCAGCTGCTCCTCATCACAGTTGTGCTCCAGACCCGGCTGTTTGCTCAACCCCTATCCTACCCCCATCTCCTCAAACACCCACATTTGGGCAAGAGATGCTGCATTGTCACTATGAGGTCTCCTTGTGCCTGACTTGGGAGCCTTCCAGCTCAAAGTCCTAAGTCCAGGGATGGTACATGGACCATCAGTCCAGTGCTCACACACACAACATCCCCAGCAGCTCAACCAGTCCCAGAGCCCGGGATCCCTTGGGGCAAAACCAGGAGCAGGGGGAATTATCCCTGTCTCTGTATCTCCACGCACAGTTGTGAATTCATGTGCCCTCCACTTGTTAGCACTCAGGGAGCACCCCAGGGCCGGTCACCACAGCAACAAAACCACTAAACAGGAAAAACAAAACTCCAGTGAGTCAGTGACTTCAAAGGAGCAGAAGAGCCGCAGGGGAAGATTTCCTCCTCCCCACCCTTGCACACACCCCAGCCCCTCCATCCAGTGTTGTTATCTTCACAGTCAGACACCCAAAGGACAGCAGCAGACCGGATTAAGCTCTCTTGCTGCCCCCCTCATAGGTCTCAAGGAATTTTTTTTTGCTTCAGGAGACACACTGGAAAGCTTCCATCTCTCTCAAGGGAAGACTTCCTCTGTTTACCACATTGACATTGTGATGCTGTTGAACCTGAAAAAGTGTGTGGCTAAGTACTCACACGCAGCACTGTGAACTCACTGAGCTCTGACAGGGTGCAGAAGACTGGTTGGGGGGCCTGACAAACTGGTGATTTTGGGTTTCAGCAAAAAACTCCAATCCCCTTGCAGCCAAGCAGGGATGGTGACACAGTGTTGTGCATCCAGACCCATTCAGGCTGCTACCTGCCCACCACACACTTCTGGGAAGCCACATGAGCCAACAGTCCCCCAGTAACCTTTCCACGATTCCCCAGGAAGCAGCACCACGAGACAGCACCTCGTTGCCATCACAGTCACAGGACATACCCTCAGATATCATTTTCAAGCCCAGCTCCAATTTGAGAGTTTTCAGAACAACTTGGGCAAGGCTCTTCACCTGCAGATGCATCCAGGTCAGGATCACAGCAGGTTGGTGGCACAGCCGGGAGTGGGACATGGTTTCCCAGCCCTGGGACAATGTGCTGCTGTCTCACTCAGCAGTCCTCAAATACCTCACACATTCCACAGCATGATTTGCCACAAGTCAGGAGGACTGTGAGATGGGACAGTTTCCCTTCCAGAGGCACCTCTATGCCCACCTTCATTTGTCTTCCCTGTAAGGACCTGGCGCCTGAGATCACCACAAGTTTGAGCTAATTAAAAAATCAAAAAAGAAAATAAAAATTGTTTCTCAGCTAAGCAACAGGCAAATCCAACTTGCTCTTGGGGTTTCTAAGTGTTTCAACACTTCCAAGTAAGCAGCACCGTATTGGTGTCTTGTCAGTTATCTTCATCTAATGAATGCCAAAATACAGAGTTCCTTATGAAGGGAATTAGGACAGGTGCTGAACTCCATCCTGACCAGGCAGGCCCTCATGTAGTATATTAACTTTCTTCCCAGCCTCAAAATAGCCTCTAATTTCACCTTAATTTTTCTCACAAGTACCACTGTTACTGGACTTTCGCTTTAAGGGTTGTCTCTAAAAATTTCAGCCTTCAGGAAAGGAACAGAAACTCATCCACCTCCCTGGGGAAAAAAAAACAATAACTGAAAAAAGATCAAATAAAACATTATTAAAACTGAGTTGTTTTCCTGAGTGGAGGAAACAAAGAAATCGCTGATAAGATCTAAAGTTCATTGGGAGTTACAAGGGCAAGGGAAAAGAGCCTTGGGTCAAGGGCAGGACACATACAAAGCAAAAATAAGGGCCTTGCAGATGAATTCCTTTCCCCAGGCTGAACAGTACTGGATGCAGGCTGGCACGAGAGAGAGACCTTTTTCTATCCCACAACAGGCAAAAAAAAAAAAAAAAAACACCATAAAAATTTC